>JAVGVS010000926.1:0-39222 GCA_032718565.1 Distichodus sexfasciatus
GTATAATAATATATGAAATATATATATAAAGAATGTAATATATAGGCATAAGAGCATTTGAAGACTTCAATTATAAATAAAAAGTCCTTGAAGCTGACTGCATTGAACGTAAGAATAATTCATAATTACGTGGAGTTTGCCAATGTGCTGCTACACACCGACGACTCGTCACTACACAGCCTTCTACAATAACTGTTTATACTGATGACGATTATTCTACGTGTTTATGAAGTTCATTTATCTTTGCCGTGTTTTATTGTATCGCCATCATGACCATTTTACAACACCATTACGCCACTTCAGTCTGCAGGTTACAGTGATTTTATCACAGTGAAGCCCTCTGTCTTCCCTAATGAAGCCCCTTAACCGCCATCAAATCACCGCTGCTCTCGGCCTCCAGCGGCAAAACCTCACACCAAACGACCAGCCTTAATGCCTTATTTCACCACCTAGCTGCTCAGGAACACCTTTCGTCCCCGCTGCATTATAATAATGTGAGATTAAATATCAAAAATCATCTGCTTTTTGCCCTGATCGTTGCCAGGCTGAGAGAGAATCCTGGCCAGACTTGCACTTCATAAGCTGAAGCTTCGTATTTATTTGTCATGACTTATGCATGAGCACCGAGCTTTGAAGACCAGCGATCGACGTATTTCATTTTCAAATTACTTTCTCGTCAACTAATTCGTGTCCGAAGGCCCGCTGAAATATGTAACGCTGCATAATGCATAATTTGTGCCTTTATGGTAAAAATTTTAACGCTTTTTTTGAATAATTGATGCACTAAAAATAAATCTGTCTGCACTGTAGATCTCCACAAATGGGCCAGACGTTAGAATGAAAATATTTGCTCCCTGCTATCTATCTTTTTATCTATCTGTCTATCTAAAATAAATAAATATATAGAATAAATCATATGATTGTATATTTTCTCTTTCTCTCCCTTCAAGTTAGATAGATAGATAGATAGATAGATAGATAGATAGATAGATAGATAGATAGATAGATAGATAGATAGATAGATAGATGGACTGATTGATAGATAGATAGATAGATAGATAGATAGATAGATAGATAGATAGATAGATAGACTGATTGATAGATGGACAGATGGACAGATGGATGGATCTTTCTCTTACTCTTTCTAGTTATGTGGGAAGGATGCATAGATAGATAGATTGACTGAAGGATGGGATGGATGGACGAATGGATGAATGGGTCGACTGATGGATGGATCAATGGATGGATGGATGGATGGGTGGCCAGATGGATGGACAGATGGACTGATGGACAGATGGACGGATGAATGGATGAATGAATGGATGGACTGATGGATAGATGGATGGATGGATGGATGGATGGATGGATGGATGGACGGATGGATGGATGAATGGATGGATAGATGGGTGGACAGACGGACGGATGGATGGACTGATGGATGGATGGATGGATGGTTGGATGCATGGATGGATGGATGGACTGATAGATGGATGGATGGATGGACTGATGGATGGACTGATGGACTGATGGATGGACTAATGGATGGATAATGTCTCATAATGGATGGATAGATACTGCACCTAGTTCTGAATCCCTCTATTTCTGTGCCAGTACAGACTCCAATAACACTACATCTTGAAGAAATGAAAAAGCCATATTTGTCCTTGTCTTTTCATACATTTCATCTAAATATCGAACTGACCACAGCTCACAGAAAGCAGCTCTCTACCTGCTGGGATTAATAAGGGGGAGTGCATCTTCCTGCAATGCATGCTGGGAAGCTGAACACCCTCTTTAGCCAATGAGATGCTCTCCTGCTGGGCTCAGATGCTGCCCATCAAGAGCTAAGTCAATGTATGTCACATTGCATTGCATTGCATCTCTCTCTCTCTCTCTCTCTCTCTCAGACTTTCTCACTCACTCCATCACTCACACCTTCCCTCCTCTTCTCACTCTCTTCTTCTCTCCTGGAAAAGGAACGAACGCTTCGTAAACAAGAACCGGAACCTCATTTGTTTGTTCGCGTTCCTGGAAAATGAGACCATACTGTGTGACTCGCCTAATTTCCCTGCCATTAAAGGTTAATGCTGTATTTGTGGTGGTGAAGGGGCGGGACGCTGCTGATTCTCAACATAGGAACAGTGGGTAAAAATGTCTTTTAAAAAGCAGGTAAAATCATTTTTGTGCAACTTTATATAATGATTATCTTAGTTAGCAAAACATTGTATCTTGTAATATATACATCGTACATATATACATCATGTTTAGACTTTTTAAAACTATATCAACCGTGAAATGTGTGATGTGTTCCACTTATTGAGGTATATTTTACACGAGTCAACTCTTGTATTTGCTGTAATGTTTCAGACATGGAAAAACAAGCATTTGTTTTTCGTCAGAATGTTCTGTCCAGCCATAACCCACATGAACTCATCGTTTCACAGCAAGACACAAACACAGAAGAACATCTTTGGCTCAGATTTTTAAATTCAAATGTCAAATTGTGTTAAGCAAGAACGTGTGCCAACTGGGGGTTATAACATACAACTTGTTTTGTAAAAATCTAATGTCATAAACTTCTATAAGTCTTGAGAAGGGTTAAGAGGCCAAACCCAGTAGTTTGGTAAAGAGTAAATCACTTTAATTTCATATATTACAGATCTATAATCCAAACATTTTAAAGTAACATTCTGTAAGTGTAAACGGAGTGTAAGCTCCCACCAGCTCTGAGAGCTCCCCCTGCACGCTGACGCTCGTCCTGCCGGCCGGATGAAGACTTCAAGCCAAACAAACAAATTTGAATAAATTGCTGCGACGTGACGAGAGAGTTTGAATTGTAATGTCCCCCTCCGCCCCCCTCTTTCTCTCTTTCTGCATATCGGCTGGCAGATTAATTCTCATCAGCACCATGGCGAGTAAAAGAGAGAGAAGGAGAGAGAGAGAGAGAGAGAGAGAGAGAGAGAGAGAGAGAGCATGGCTATGGCCTGCTGCTGCTCCAGACCTCACCATCACCGCCAACAGCCTTTAATAAAAATGTCAACCTCCACAAGCAGGAGGAAACACTGCAGAAATGTCTAAGATAGAGAGATGTTGTGTGACATTAATTGAGAAATAGAAAGAAAGAAAGAAAGAAAGAATGAAAGAAGAAAGAAAGAAAAAAGAAAGATGGGGTGAGGTTGAGAAGTAAAATGAAAGAAAGACAGAAAGAAAGAGAGAAAGAAAGAAAGAAAGATCGGATGAGGTTGAGCAAAATGAAAGAAAGACAAAGAAAAAAAAAAAAGTTGAGATGTGAAAAGAAAGAAAGAAAAAGAAAGAAAGATAAGGTGAGGTTGAGGGAAGTAGAAAGAAAGAAAGAAAGAAAGAAAGAAAGAAAGAAAGAAAGAAAGAAAGATGAAAAGTAGTGAAAAGAGAGAGAGAGAGAGAGAGAGAGAGAGAGAGAGAGAGAGAGAAACGTTTGTAACCATGGTGTGGGGAGGTTACCATCACCATGGAAACGTCTGACCTTTAAAGGTGATGTAAAGTTGTTTCTCTCCCTCTCTTAAAGGGGAGTGACATTTAATAGTCCCCGCAGGTCAAAGGAGGTAACAAACAGCAAATAAAGGAGCTGGCAGCAGCGTGAATAAGAGACTGCCGTATTATCAACACACCCTGCGGCCAGCGGCCTCCAGAGGCCTGGGTCACACGTCCAGACCTGCGAGGTCATTCGGAGAGCGCACACACACACACACACACACACAAACTCAGCTTAAACTTATTTCACTGGAATTGGCTAGGTCCACATCTACGTCAGTGGGCTTCTTCTGTCTGTCTAGTGATCAACTTTTCAATGGTCACTCTAGCCAATAAGGAATAAAAAGTTTAAAATGCTTGCATCATTCTTTCATTCATTCATTTTTCACATTAAAACCAAAACCCCAAAATATGTTTTATTCAATATTTGTTTCCAGATCCACACATTTTATGATTTCGCATTTTTCAGTCAAATAGAAAAAATGGAAGAAAAAGAAAACACATCTATATTCCATATTGATTTTTAATCAAACAAAAGTGGCGTAATCCAGAAGTGACTGTTACACGCAATAGAGTCTTAAAAAATCCAAAATTTCTAAAGAGTAACCCTCTTAATTGCCAAGAAACAAAATGAAGTTATCCATTGTTATAAGCAGTGGAAAAGAACATTTATTTTGGAGCAAAACGGTCACCAGGTCACGCCACTTACAGCCGAAAAAACACATATGGAAAAAAGGCATGTTTTAGAGGTTTGTGGACATTGTTTAACATACTTCCTGCAGCAGTTGTTTTTAAAGAGCCATGAATCTCCCCCTGTGTAAGTAAATCTCGACCCTCACCAAAACTCTACAAGACGCTTTAACCCACTCCAGTACGTAGCTTTGTTGATGGGGTTTGAATTTTACCCAATCAATGTCTGATTATAAGCTTTTCATATTAAGCGTTTAATGTAAAGAGAATAACATGGCAGGAATAACCAGGCCACTGATTAGGTGGGAAACTTGGTCAGCTGAGAAGGGCAGGACAGAGATAGAAAGATAAAGGAAGCGGTCCAACATTGAACCTTCACACAATTGAACGGAAAGTGTGGCAAATTCCAAATGAACACATCTGTCTCATATCTGGTGATGTTTGTCTGCTGTTAGTTTGCAAAAGTGGATGAAAAAAACATCATTATGAGCATTTCTCCTTGAACGTGTAACACGAACTATTAGTGTTTTCAGTCACTAGCAAATGTATAACTTCTGAAAAGATTGTTTTGAGTGTTTCATGTCCCTTTAAGACTCACTAGATGATCAAGCCAAAAGACTGACAAAAATGGAATTGTGTTCTAGACCAGGGAACACAAAATAAGCTTTACTTAGCTCTTGTATATCCTACTTAATTACATATTAACAGTATTTATTCATCATAACATGACATGAAAGCCCAAGTCATGCTAGAAAATAACATTTGACAGCTGATGTGTCACACTGTTACTGCTCTACTGGCCAGCAAAGATTCAGCTTGTAAAGTAATGCCTAAGTGAGTACGTCTAATGCGTTTGGACAGTTTGCATTCTGCTTAATCACACTGTTTGCACACGTCTATTTACAAGCATGAAAAATCTCTCTAAATATCAGAAAACAGCCCCCAAAACACTCCACAGACTCCCACACACTGACCAAAGCTCCCAACCTGGACTTTTATCCAGCAGATGGCACTGCATCTCTGAGCCAATACGCTTCACGTAGTTTTCAAAAGCCAAGGAAGAAGAAGAAGGCAAGACAGGAAGCATCTTTCTTATTCTTTCATTTAAAAAATGCATGCTGATATTCAGCAGGAATTCCCACTTTTTGGGATCCTGACAGAAAGTTTTTCCAAATACTTAAAAAGACATTGAGCTGGACCGTTTCCCTCTGACCGACAAACAGAAGCAGTTCAGTTTGTTTGAACTAGACTTTGCGACTGCTGACCGCAAGCTACTACAATGCCAATTAGGCTGACCAAATTTCCTCCTAAAAGAAACGCGAATAGCGAGTATTCTAAGTGAGTGCCTCTGGACACGCTTCATTTTCGCGTATGAGATGTGGATTTTTAAAAAGCTGGTTGGTTTTAGTCAACCCTGCGAGAAGAAAACTGCAGAAGGAGAGCTGAAGCAGCCATAACCCAGTTCCCCGGGGCCCCGACCCTTTAATGCCCTCTAACAGAAGAAGAGCAAAACTGGCCAGAGGTACATACAGTAAACGCGTTAATTACAGCCCTGTAGAGCTCAGAGCAAGACTAGGGCATGGGAGAAAGAGGGAGAGAGAGTGAAAGAGAAAAAAGGGAAGACAGAAGGATCTCTGGAGAGCGTCGGTCACAATCCCCATGGCTAATCACAGATGCAGCAGCGCTCCGTCTCCCATCACCTACGTGCTTATAGGCCTTTTATTCCCAGCAGAATGTCTTTTAAGCCACATCTTACGGCCCATTATGAGCAGCTTTATGACTGCAGAGACAGAGATGGATGAGAGAGAGGAGAACATATGAAAAGATGGAGCAGAGCATCGATAGAGACCTTGTCACGCTAGCATCTCTCACATGCTGTATGTTAATGTTGTTAATATGGAGTAAGGACTAGATAAGTGGAGATTAAGTTTTTTAACTGCACCTAACACTGTAAAATTTGGGATTGCAAAGTGAGATTACAGTTTAATTTTGGATGGATGAACGGACAATTGGACAGAGACAATCTCATCAAACTGACTTCATCGGCATCACGTCTTCATACTACTACATTAGCTTTTGAGATCAACCCATCATTGGATGGATGGATGGATGAACAGATAGATAATCTGGTTAAATGAAATTGATTTATTTAATATAAAGCACTTGACAATTTTACCATATAACATTGTTCATCCAGTGCATGGATGGAGAAATGAATGGATGGATTGCTGGATGGATGGATGGACAGATGGAAGGATGGATTGATGGATAGATGGATGGATTGATGGATGGATGGATGGATTGCTGGATGGATGGATTGCTGGATGGATGGATGGATGGATGATGGATGGATGGATGGATTGCTGGATGGAAGGATGGATGGATGGATGGATTGATAGATGATGGATGGATGGATGGATGGATGGATGGATGGATGGATGGACGGATGGAAGGATGGAAGGATGGATGGATGGATGGATGGATGGATGGATTGCTGGATGATGGATGGATGGATGGGTAGATAAATGGATGGATGGATATTCTTCAATGGAAGCACTTCTTGATATAATCTTGTAAGACTATATGTTGTCAAATTTTTCAACTAGATAGATAGACAGATAGATGGATAGATAGACAGACAGACAGACAGTCTGGTCAAGTTATATTTAATTGGCAGCACTCTGAAAGGATTAAAGGATGGATGAATGTTTTTTTCAAATGGTAGCACTTCTTGATACAATCTTGGAAGACTGAAATATGTTGACAGATTGACAGGGTTGACAGAGTTGACAGGGGTCACAAGGAGGGGAAACGGTCAGGCTAGCTACAGACATGTCTAATAAATAAACAAGGACGGAGGATGTGTTACGAAAAGTGTCATCGAGCACTTCCACATTCGCTCCTATTTCACGTAAACATTGTAACGTGTTCCTTTGAGATCGGCAGTTTAGCCAACAAGATTGTCTTTACAATGGAGAGAAATGGCATCTTGGGGTTTCAACTCGATACTCACATGTCTTCGAGACGTAGAGATTGGGTGCATGAGATAAACCGTGCAAGTGAACAGATGGGAGAGTACCACCAATCTATATGTCCTGCCCCTTCCCTGATTTTGATTGGCCAGCCACAGACAAGCGACATTGACGAGCCAGGCGCAGTTCTAAAAGTTGAACAGATTTCAACTTGAAGCGCTCTGAGCTCTGCGGCAAAAAATGTCTCCACTGATGTCTTTTTTTCCGCTGAAGGCACTTGAACGCTAAAGCTCATTGCATTTGTATTAAAAATAGGCGTTGCCGGCGGGAAAAATGCTTTTGGTGGACAGAGGCCCTAAAGGTACCACTGAGGTACTCAGCAAGTTTACTGTCCCTAAGCACTGCTGCCCACTGCTCCTTCATGGATGAGTCAAATGGAGAGCTCACATTTCGTTGTAGTGCGCTGTGTGCTATGCTGTGTTTACAATGATAAATGATCACTTACTCACTTATAATATAATAGAATAATAATTCTATTTACCCCCACAAAAAAGGATGTTTAAGGAAGAGACACAAGCAAGATGGAGGATATACAGAAGACGAAGAGGAGGAGGAGGGGAGGAAGGGTGGGGGAAAAAAAGCAATGACGAGCTCGACAATGTGAAATATTTCCTGATATCGACCCGCTGGTTAGCGACATGCATAGATTTCTGTATCTGGAAGATAAGTGGCTTTGATAAAGTAGGTTAGCATTGATTAATCCATGAAAACTTGGAAGCGTGGAGTTGGGAGTTAATGAGTTAGATTTTCTATTGCACTCCCCCCACAACCTCCCCCTCTTTCTCCCTCTCTCTTACGCACACACAAACACACACACATTCATAATCTCCCTCGATTTTACCACAGCCCAGGGAGCTCTCGTTTGAGCGGCCTGTTATTTTGGTGTGCAGCGGCCGATCGATGAAGCTGCCATTTGTTTGTTGGAGGTTTGACAACGCAGCTCCGACTTAACAGTCCGGACACCTCGGCTGCTCGCGCTGATAAAAGCGGTCGAAGCTTATGAGGAGCGCGGTTATTTATCTACAAATGCATAAAGGAAAAGGGGCGGAAGTGGAGAGAGCAAACACGCCTTCCCTCTGCTGTGAAGCCCAGAAAATTCCACTTTGGGTCGAAGGCTGAGAGAGGGGACGGAGGGTCCGAGAGCGAGGAGAAATCGATGAAGGGCGGCGGTGAGGATGAACGTGGCAGAGAGGGCAGGCCAGGCCGATATCGCGCTCCGAGAGACTAACACACACTGCACGTCCGAGCGAATAAGGTCATTTTTGTATATCAAACTTAATAAAGGAAGCAGTTTCACTCGGTTATTGCAAAAATAAAAGCGTGTGTTACTTTGTCCATGTCAGCGGCACCTAGTACTTGAAGAAAAGTACGTATTATTACAAGTATTATTTGGGTGCTCACTTCTTAACTACAATTTTAATGAAGCTGTAAAAAGTACATTTCCCACTACTACATTTTTTTCAGACAACATACTCATATTACTCCTGTGCTCAATATTCTAAAGTACCTTAGTGGTACCTTTACCGGTCCAGGACTTGAACCGACAAACCTCTAATCACAGGGCCAACTCTCTAACCGCAACGCTACTAACTGCCCCAATATTAGCACTCATACTTCAGTACTTATACCCAAATAGTATTTTAGTGGATGACTTTTACAGTTTACAGAAGTCAATTTCTTTGCATGCACCAAACATTAGGAGCAGTTGGTAACGTAACGGCCGGTAAAGGTACCACTGAGGTACTCATGAGCAAGGTACCGTCCCATAGTACTGCTTCCCAGGCACTGCCCACGCAAACTGTCCTTTGCTCCTTCACATATGGGTCAAATGCAGAGGTCACATTTCCTCGTGGTGCACTGTGTGCTGCGCTGTGGTGTGTTCACAATGACAAATATTCACTCACTTTCACTTTCATTAGTGAAGATTTCAGTATAAATAAGTATGTGCACCACTTATTAACTGCTATGCTGAAGACTTGGACACGTGCTGGATGTCATCTGTACAAGTAACAACAAACACAGACTGTTTAAACTGATTCAAAATGGGACTTCAATAAACGATAAATTGTTCCAACACTAACACATTAAACTGCATTCATGTCATGTCATTTGTCCTTTTGCAAAAAGAGGTATTTATTGGGCAGTTGGTAGCGTAACGAAAGGTCTTTAGTTCAAATCCCGGACCTGTAAAGGTACCACTGAGGTACTCATGAGTAAGGTACCATCCCCAAGCACTGCTCCCTGGGCGCTGCAAAAAAAAAAAATGCTGCCTACTCCTACTTCATGGATTTTGTTGTGGTGCACTGTGTGCTGTGCTGTGTTCACAATGACATATTATTACTCACTAATTACAATTTAAATGACCTTGACCAGACTTGACCTTTTCTACAGACACCATGAAAGCTCACAACACTTTGCTTTCAATCTTAGTAAGTCCCAAAGCAAATCTCCACCTTTTCTCTAAAAAGAGAAACTCTTCCATCGTTTCTACGAAAGTTGTTACGTCATTCCAAATCCTCTCCGTGCATGAAGCAGCTAAGGAACTCAGGCTGCACTCCGCAGCTCCCTTTTGTAATTCCCTTTGGTCCGACGCTGCTTAGGCGTAAATCAAACGCGATATGGAACCTTCTGCTTTTCGTCCCCCCACTTCCTTCCTTCTCTCTACGTCTTCCACCCTTTTGTTTGAAGCCTTTTCTCCGGGGGGGTACAGGTAATTCCATGAAAAGACAGCACCGTGGACCCCCGTTGCCGTGACAGCCCACCTAAATCAGCTCACACTGCGAGGGCTAATAGTGCCGCATGAACACGGGGGGGACATAGGAATATACGGGCAAACACACACACACACACACAGACTGAAGCTTGTGGTCATGCTTTTCTCTCAATCCATCTAGTTTCGCTTACTTCAACTTAAAACCTCAACTTATGAGTTTTCAGTGTTACAACTTCATGGGAATGATAATGTAAAGATGCCAAACGTGAATGTGTTAATACATAATAAGAGCGAACTCCGTCTCCAAACGTTTGACTCTAAAATAACAACTTCCTTCCTGGAAGTTTGCGTCCGAATCGGGCGACGGTGCTGATGCGGTATGATATCTGAGTGACGAGTGGCGTGAGGAGATGGATGACGGGGATTACGCGAGATGCCAGCCTGGCACCGAACCACCATGCCACCTCACGCTGTGCCAGAGATACGACACTGGTGTGGGAGGGAGCGGGAGAGGGAGAGAGTCCTGGCAGGCGGACATGAAAGCCTCCAACAGACATTCAGCCTGTTTCATCAAACACCTTCTGGACAGGGTGCATCTGAGCGGCCACGTTGGAAAATTCCGTAAAAGGCGCCCTGTACGGTCACTATGCATGTATGAAAATGAAAATATTCCAATCTGGAATTTCACAGCAGGGTTCCAAATTAAGTGAAGGTCAAAACAGGCTTTGAAATGTCATTTTCAAGGAGAAGGGAGAGAGCTATGGTGTTCCATCTGCATGGCTGAATGTCACACGATTTTTAGAAGAACTGTCTAAAATAAAAATTAATCTGAATTATTAGGTCACTAAATGATGCTAATGTCCACTGATTAAAGCCCATTTCATTAGCTAGCGGTAATTTCCGCAAGCAGATGTCGCAATTTTATTTGATCAACAGATGTTAGTGGAAAATACAATTGAATAATTTTTAAAGAAGACTTAATAAAAACAAAAACAACCTTCCTTCTTTAGGTCAGTAACTAATACTGATTTCCAACACCACCTGCAAATTTCCTCTAGCTAACACTGCAATGTTATGCTAGCAACAAGCCATAGCGGAAATGATTATAGCATGATTTTTGAGAAGATTAATATGGACTAAAAATGAATCTCCTTCATAAGGTTGCAAACCAACTGGACGTTCCACTAACTAAAGGTAATTTCCATTAACTAATGGCAATTGAAGCTGGCTAACATTACAATGTTAAGCTAGCCACAAGCACTAGTGGAAAATAGCAAAAAAACCCACCTCTTTCACTAGGTCTCTTACTAAAACTAGTTCCAACTTCTAAAGCTAATTGTCGCTAGTTATTACTGCTTACTTCCACAAGCAACAGTTGGTAATATATCACTGCAATGTTAGCATGAGCCGGCAAGAATTACCATCAGCTAACAGAAACTAGCTTTAGACAGTGAGTCTAAATGAAGTTTCCCCCAAGTACAACAAACGAAGGAGTTTTCACACTATTCATAGTACAATTATGATAGCTATGTGAACTACAATTACATACTCAATTGAATCCTAGCCATATGCTAATACCAAGAAGATAATAAAGCAAGTAGAAAAATGCCAACCTCTGCGTTCACACTGCTGAAAATTTAATTACAGTCTTACGCAGTAAAACCCTTCGTAACGAAACAGAACGAAAGTAATGTTTTTCAATTATTTTAACTTATCAGAGTGCTCGTTTTAATTATGTTTAACGACGTGATGATGCTCGGCTAGTACGGGGAGAATTAGAAATGAGTCCTATACATCTACCATGCATGAATCATGATAAGAAAGAGCTAATTATCCTGAATGTGTGAAATGGCAGCACCTTTAAGGTCGGCAGGAGAGCAGCCATTCGGGGCACAGAAAGGACTGATAACTAACAGTACGAGAGTCTTTCCTGGACACATAATATTAAGGCCTGCAAGCTGAAAATGGAAAAGTCCAGATTCTTTTGCTATGTTGGAATCAATTGTCAGGTTTTTTTTTTACATTGGCACCTGATGCAATTTCTGAGCCTTCACTTCTAACCCTATTTTTGAATATTTCATAATCCAGGGTTTTCAATGCATTATTCCTCTCCTGAAATTTAGGAACCTGCTTTTGCTTCTGTTCAATCCACTTGAGGCAGCTGTCAGGACACCTTGCGAATATTCGTAAATCCCTAAAGACACGCGAGTGAATTTACATCTCAGGAATCTTGATAAGTTGAAGAGAAGCAGAACCGCATTTGCATCCCTCTCTGGATTTTTAAGTTCGATGACGACAGGACTTTCAGACTTTCTGCACTTCGGCAACTGGAAACCTGGCCATTATTTACAGACTTGCAACATAAAGTCCTGGTCATTATTTGCTGATGTACAACATGCAAGAGTGTACTGGACGTCTGTATTGAGTGTGTGTATAGTATGTATGTACAGGAAAATTCTGGCATTTAGGCGGTTAATATGTATTCACTAAAAAGACCCGTATGAATTGAGTCTGTATAGGGCAACTGTAAAATGAAAGGCTGTAAATGAAGTATTTGAGTATTTGATTCTGTGGATGGAGTCTGTGCAGGGGAGTGTAAGAATACGAGGTAGTTGGCGGTGTAACGGTTGGCCGTTTGCTCCGTGGTTCGAATCCCAGGTCACAGGTTTGAATCCCAGACCGGTGAAGGTACCACCGAGGTACTCATGAGCAAGGTACTGTCCCCATGCGCGGCTCCCCGTGTGCTGCCCATGTTAGTTCCCCACTGCTCCTTCACAGATGGGTCAAATGCAGAGGTCACATTTCGTTGTGGTGCACTGTGTGCTGTGCTGTGGCGTGTTCACAATGTGAAATAATCACTCACTTTCACATTCACTTTCGAATATGTGTGTATCTGGAAAAGAGAATCTGTGTGAACAGCATCTATGGAAAATTGCACAGGCAGTCTGCAAGTGAGGATCTAAAGGAAGTCTTTATTTGGAAGTTATGTCTGATTGGGGGAGGAGCGGAGGGGCTGTAAGTTTTATTGGCAAGACATATGTAGGAGTATGACTAAGTTTGCATTTCGAGTCGGTCTTTGAGACGGCGCTTGAAGTCTGTAATGGGAGTAAGAGTTTTTATTGAGTATATACTGAGAGTACGGAGTGTGCCTTGCGAGAGTGTAATGGGAGTCTGAATTGGGATTGTGTGTAGGGTATGTGTACTGGGGGGTATATTGAGATTGTTTCCTGGGAATGATGGGAATTGGAAGTCTTCATTGGCAGTGTGTGCGGGGAGTATGGAAGTTTGTACTGGGAGTGTGTAATCGGGCAAAAGTGGATTGGTGGTCTGTATCTGGTGTCTGTCCTGAGAATCTGTATTACAAGTCTGTGTGCGTGTGTGTGCGGGGAGTGTGTTGTGAGAGTATGTATAGGAGTGCATACTGCAAGAGTGTATTTGGAGTCTGTCCTGAAAGTCATACAAGTGTGTATTGGGACTGTGCCTTGCGAGAGTGTAATGGCAGTGTTAACTGGGAGTCTGTACTTGGAGTGTGCAACGGGAGTTTGTTGGGTGTTTGTACTGGGAGTATGCTTTGGGGGTCTGTACTGGGAGTGTGTACTGAGAGTCTGTATATTGATTTTGTATTGGTAATCTGAACGGGGAGTGTGTACTTCAAGAATGTATTGGGGTTCTGAATTCGGCGCCCCCCCTCAGAGCTGGTATTACAAGTGTGTGTTGTGAGAGTGTGATGGGAATCTGAACTGGGAATGTGTATTGGTAATTTGTGCTGGGACTGTGTATGGCGTGTCTACTGGGAGTCTGCATGGGGGGGTGTATTACTAGAGTACTGGACGTCTGTACTGCGAGTGTGTAACGGGAGTGTATATTGAGAATGTGTATGGGGATGAGTGTGTTGTAGAGGGTATTGGATGTCTACCCTGAGAGTGTTTATTGGGCATCTGTGAAGGGAGCGTGTACTGGGAGTCTGTTTGGGGAGTGTGTATCACTAGAGTGTACTGGAAGTCTGGAAGTCTGTATTGGGAATATATCCTGGGAATATGCACTGGGAGTCTGTACGGAGGAGTGTGTGTTACGAGAGTGTTTTGGGAGTCTATATGGGGAGTGTGTGTGTGGGACGGTTAGGCAGGAGGAACTGAATCGCCTCACTGGGCCTCTGACTGTGAAGCTTATGGAAGAGAGCAGCTCTCAGACGTGTGTGATTCATAGTCCCTTACACCCACCTCACTGCCCGACCACTGACTCACACAGGAGGAGGGGTAAGTGTGTGTGTGTGTGTGTGAGTGTGTATGCCTGTCCTCAGTGGATGTGACAGCGAGGGTCATAGCTGATGGTGAAGCATGCTAGCAGGCTTCTCCCAACACTCTCCCTCTAGCATAAGACATCACTGACATGCTCTCTCTGACTCATACACACACAAACACACACACACACACACCCACACACACACACACACACACACACACACACGTATCCACATCTCTCCCTTTCTGTCCACATGCTGATATATAGACCCTATAATTTAAGCCCAAAATACACTATACAAAAGAGAAAAAGACACACCCACTAAGAAGCCTCCACTAGAAGAACTGCACTAGAATTTGTTCCCACATTCAACTGAAGTGAAAGGGCAAGTGAGTGATTATTTGTCGGTGTGAACACAACACAGCACAGCACACAGTGCAGCACAACAAATGTGACCTCAGAATTTGACCATTCGTGAAGGAGCAGTGGGCAGCTAACATGGGCAGCGTCCGGGGAGCAGTGCTTGGAGACGGTATCTTGCTCATGAGTACCTCAGTGGTACCTTTACCAGTCCTGGGATTTGAACCGTCGACCTTCCAACCACGGGGCAAACGCCCTAACCATTACGCTGTCAACTGCCCCAACTGCTTTATACATAAAGATGTCCACAAAACACCAAGAAACCCAGTGTCCTTGCTCTGTAGACTGTAAGGATGCAACAATCCAATACTGATATTGGATACTGGTCTGATACAGACTCAAACAGGTGGAACGGGCAGCGGTAAGAGCTGATCAGTTGCCAAATTACTTGATTATATGGACTGTGTGATTTGTGATTACATTAATTAAGTCTTGGTTTCTAACCACTGGGTGCAAATTTAAAAGGTTTAAACTGAACTATAATTCATGTTAATTTTTGACATTTTATGCTTTGTTCCACAACTATGTATTCTTTAAGTAATAAATAATGCAGACATATGTGACTCTGCACGGCAAAACCAGTCGCTTGTCGCAACGGAGGTTTCCGAGAAAAACGACCGTTTATGTTGCATGGGGTAAAATTTTAGACTTTTATTTTTTAGTGTTTTGAAACAGTAGAAGGTCTATACTGTACTGTTGTGAATAAATTTCGCTGAAAAACTTACCCTTTCCATCCTAAAAACGTGACTTTCTTGAGGTGAGGAATTCAGTTCCAGCAGAATGTTAAAAGTTTCTGTTTTGACCGCTCTACTTCAATATTTACGGTAAATCCACTCGTTGACTAGCGTGAAGATATTTCTCCGGAATCCATCTTCATCTCCCGAGTTCTGTTAACCTAACGCAGGTAGGCTATCCGTATGGCTGTGAATGCGGCGTAGGCTACCATAAATGGAAACGTAGCTGCGACCGCACCAAGCGTCCGTGAGTGCTACGGCGATAGTCAAGTTCAAAGGCAGATTTCTCCGTTTCTCACTTGGCGTGACAGGAGAAACCCAACTCCTTTGAATGTTGGTTGGTTTTGCCGTGCAGAGTCACATATGTTTTGTTCGACAAGCCAGGGAGTCAGTACTTAAGTCCAGTCAGATTTTGTCTTGTACATACAAGAATGAACACAGTTTTTTCCACACAGTAAGACATGCAGCTTATTGATGGAACGCTGATTTCAGATCAGTAATCAATATCGGGACTGGAAGGATAATGGATCAGTGCACCCCTAGTCGCATATGTGCCCTCAAAGAACTGAACTCCAAGATATCTGTATTTATTTAAAGAGTTAGAACACTTAGAACAGAACAGAATAGAAGCTTCGTTTATTTTCTTCACAATGTGTGTATTTTCTGCTAGTTACGGCGACGCTGCCATGAATCACACAACGTCCAGCTCTATCTGTGGCCTGGCAGCTACCTAATGGGAGTTGTGTAGTAATTAACTGGCTCCGCGATGGTGCATTTGGGCCGAGAGATGAGAGAAACAGCGTACCGTTAGGTACATGCATTCATATGCAAACACACCCACACAAACACACACGGCACACACAAAGCACCTGCTACGCCGGGTCTGAGGTGTGTAATTAAATTCAATAAAGAAGCAAAGGTGAAAAAACAAATCGAGTGAAAACTGATGAACAGCGGGAGATTAAATGCCACTGAGGCGTGCTGACAAATATTTGAGTACCAATTTTAATAGAATAAAACACACACAAACAAACAAACAAACACACACATACACACACACACCCACACACCTTCCAGGCACAACTCCGGAACCCACCAAAACAATAATCACCTTCATCATCTGTGTCACCAACATCACAGCATGCACACACCTTACCCACACACACACACAAACTCACACATGCGCGCACACCACTGGGTTTCTCGTGCGTGTCATCACCGCTGGTGAAGGAGTGCCAGTCTTTATTAATGACTATCGGAGTTGTACTTAATGCTGAATAAAACATGAACGGCAGCTGTGTAAAGCCGGAATAACGCCGGTAATTAGGTGCTAAAGGGGAGGGGGCAAACACGGGGCTCATGAATATTAATCACTTCACAAATAAAGCTGGGAAACTGGTAAAAAGTGAGACCGTGGCATGGATATGATGGTCAGTGTGGAAGTCAAAGAAACGTGTTAAATGTCTTTACCTTCACCGAGGTTTAGGTTTAAAAACTCGTTTTTAAGCCTCTATTCCATATCTATATCACATACATTTGTCAGAACGCCCAGCATGGAGGCACATCCGCAGATTTATTATTAGAAAAAAAATGGGCAAAACCAAGCAAAAATCTTCTTCTTAAAATCCAAACAAACATATGGCAGGCCAGACAGGATTAGCGCGATGGTTGACGAACTGGTTTCCACAGAAGAAAAGGAAAACGAATATATGCTGAAACAAACAAGAGGCAGGTGGAAACCAAAACGGGCAAACCAAGCAAAACAACCAAACACGTACTTGATAATGACAAACCAAATCAAACGATGACTGAACCAATGAAAACAGAGTGAAAAGTGAGTGATTATTTATAATTGTGAACACACCACAGCACAGCACACAGTGCACCACAACGAAATGTGACCTCTGCATTTGACCCAGCCGTGGAGGAGCATCGAGCCGCTAACAGGCGCCCGGGGAGCAGTGCTTAGGGACGGTTCCTTGCTCATGAGTACCTCAATGGTAACTTTACCGGGCCTAGATTCGAACCTGCGACCTTCTGATCACGGGGCGAACACCCTACCGTTACTCCACTAACTGCCCGTAACAACTAAACACAATAAACAAGTGAACAAAATAACAAAGCTGGATTAACAGCAAAAACCAACCAAAGAAGGAGCAGGACAAGGGGACAACAGGACAGGCCAGACAAAAGACTAGACTGAAAAAACTAAACTCAACATCACCGCAGTAAAAAAACACAAACTTTTTCTAAAGTTCCAGCTGGTCACTTAAATAAAACACAATCTTCCATTCAATACATCAAAGATTCCGCCACACCCATGGCATTATTCCAGTCACTCAAGTCTGCTTTATAATGACGTTTCATAGAAGAGAAGCCCATTATGATGAAAAGGCTATTTTTCCGTCATAATAAATGTTGACAGGCATGTGTTAAACATTAATGCGTCAGGTATAAACCAGGCTTCAGTCAGACCAACATATGCACTGAAGGTAGCGGTGGAAGTTTGAGCCAAACTTGGTCAGATGATTAATTTGTGTGAAAGGAAAACATGATTAATCATGTGCATTAACAAAGTGTTAACGTTCCCAATCCTAATTTAAATGCAGTAATACAGAACATAATAATTCAATTATCAGATAATAATATATATATTAATCAATGCCTCCAGACAATTAACACTCTCAACGTTAACGTTCATGGCTCTAAAATATTATGAATATCAAATGCACGGTGAGTAATGATAGATATTTTGTTATAAAACGATTTTGTTTCTTAGACTAATGTTTCTCGACTGGTCTACTCTTTGTTACTGATTTCTTAACTATTTAATAACGTTAAGTTGTGGCAACTTTGGATCCCAAACTTTTATTTCTGCAATAACAACCCTGTCCGTCTATCAAAAAAAGGCTTATTTCAGCTTGTTTTTATTTACTTATTTACTTATTATTTACCACACCCCCTTAATCACCCAGAAGAATTCTGCAACTTGCTTTAGGGTCATGACCCACTAGTTGAGAAACCCTCCGTTACCATCATACAACCTTCTGAACGTTTATTTATTTATTTTGGAAGGAACAGATGGGTTACAGATGGTTATTCATTTATTCACTCATGAATTCATTCCTAGAAATTTTTGTCCATAATATCAGGGTTTTTATTGTTTGCTGCTTCTAGTATTAAACTCTATGAGGAATTACTTCATCAAACTTTGAGGTCATAAAGCAGCATGTTCCACATAAAAGCCCCTCTTTTCATTACGCGGCTGCATATTGCTTCTTTCATTTCCGACGTGATGAGAGCAGGCTGGTTTTCTGGACAATTCCAGTTATCTAGGATTGACTTTGTTCTGTCAAACGCTTATCGAAGCATCAGCATCCCGGGACGGGCTTTGAAGATGGAAAACAGTCTCTGACACGGCTGACATTTTGCCACGGAGAAGCCCACGGCTTTGTGCTGGCGGTGAGTGTGGCGTGGTGGGCAACTGTCACCTTCAGCCCCGACTGCTCGACCCAAACTGTCAGACAGACGAAAGCTTTCACCCTCACATGCATTGGATTAACTTGAGCGAATAGCGGATGAATTACTAATACAAAATCTGTTTAGATCACAACCAGATGACCGTGTAAAAAAGTTAGTTTTCGTGAGTCAAACGTCACCTTCGCAAGCATGTTGGTCCATTGTTTGTCATTTCTTTTAAGTCGCAAAGGTTTGATTTGACGTTACAGCCAACGGTCATAGCAGAAATGGCTCATTCCAAATTGTATAATAATAAAGCAAGAATATTTGAGAGTCAATATTCAGATTTTAAGAATGTGAACTGAAATATGAGTTCAGATGTTAAACCGCATCTTAATTTGTCAGTTAAGTCAGTCGTTCTATAGATTTTAGTTACAATTTGACTGAGTAACTGAACATTTGACTCAATACATTCAACAATGAAAACTAAATTTACAGCTAATTTAGTGAATCATCAGTTTCATTTATGCTACCAAGATAGTTCATGAATTCATTCCAAGAAAAAATCGCTAATTGTCCAATACTAAGAGAGAGAATGTTTAGAAATGTAGAATGGAGATGTGAAATTAAAAAAAATGAGGTCATACTTGAAACCTGATGTACCTAATCTGAATGATGAATTTACTGCATTTTTCTGAACCTTTGATTCTAAAATTTGAGAAGCTAATTACAGAAATCAAGGGCGGCACGGCGAGAAGGTCCTGGGTTGGAACCCCAGGGACGGTCGTAGGGTCTTTCTGTGTGGAGTTTGCGTGCTCTCCCCGTGTTCACGTGAGTTTACTCCGGGTGCTCCGGTTTCCTCCCGCAGTCCAAAGGCGTGCACTACAGGTTAATTGGCGACTCTAAATTGGCCCCATACGGTGTGAACGTGTGTGTGATTGTGTGAGTGTGTCCTGCGGTGTGGTGGCGCCTGCCCAGGGTTGGTCCACGCCTTGCGCCCGTCAGTTCCCGGGATAGGCTCCGGTCCCCCCGCGACCCCAGTTGGGATTAAGCGGTTCGGAAAATAAATGAATGAATGAATGAATGAATGATTACAGAAATCCACGGAGGTCTACAGAGCAGGGGTATTCAACTAAAAGAGGTGCAGTTAGAGAAAATTTCTTGAAGCAAAGGTCTGGAAGATCATCTACGTCTATTTAGTGTGATTTAGGTAAACTGTTAGTTGTATCACCATTGCATGTAATCAATACCTGACTGTCAAATCCAATTAATTCAGTACAATTGAAAAACTTCACCAATATTTGTCACATGACATAGAACTTAACATATATCCGTTTTCACTGTTCATTTTTCGCTGTTCACTATTTTCACTGTCCACATACACTGTATCTCTCCCTTTGTTTCCTCTAAATTCATCGCTATCTTTCTTTTTCTTTCTACCGTCTTTTCACGTCTTTGCCTTGGTCCTCTTATCGACTTTATGTTTTGTTTGCAGGTTAAGGGATTAAAAGGAGGAGGAGATTTCCTCCAACTCGTCCTCCATGACAGAACTGGCTGCGACTGGTCAGCGTGGTCACAACAGCTTCTTAACGCTCCCCGTAGCCCTGCCACTCCGTATCGCCCTTGATAGGGACGACAAGAGGCCCGAATTGAAACTGCAAGGGCAAAATCACTTTCCCCTCGTGCCCTCGGCTGGCCGGCATAAAACTCCAGATCCCTCCCTCTCTCCCTCCCTCCCTCCCTTCTTCATCTTCCCCCCATCCTCACCATCGCTCTCTTCTCCCCAGCCTCTCAGCAGCTGTGCTCTCTCTCCGACTCTCTCGCTTTATCTGTCTCTCCTTCCCTTCACTTGCCCTTTCCCTCTAATCCACAAACACACTCCCACACACCATCAGCTCCCCACACAGCGCCCCCTCCCACCCTCGCCCCCTCGCTGCCCGCCTCCGGGTCGCTCGGCATTCTCGCTGGCATTTGCCCATTGTCTCTCCAAGTTTTCCTGCCCCTCGGTATAATGAGACGGATTAGGACTTGTTTTGACAGTTCGTTAGAGGAAGAGGCCGAGGCTGAGAACGCCGGAGAGGTAATTGACTTGTCCTTTAGACAGAGCCATTTTTAGACTTCACAAAGCGGCCCTGTTTACGGCGCTCCTCGACCAGTGACTGCGACAGGACGAGGGAGATGTAGAGGAACAGCAGTGGGACGAAGGAAGAGTGGAGTGGGGTTTTTTTTTTATGCAGATTGTTGGAACAGATGGAGCTCTGATCCCTAACACATCGGTCACTATGGTGCAAAGGTGGAATGTGTGATAGGTCACGTAGGGTTGTGTTGGGATGTGTAGTGTTGTGATATGAGGTGAGTGATTATTTGTCATTGTGAGCACAGCACAGCACAACACACACTGCACCACAACAAAATGTGACCTCTGCATCTGACCCATCCGTAAAGGAGCAGTGGGCAGCTTCTTGGCAGCGCCCGGGGGGCAATGCTTGGGGAGGGCATCTTGCTCATAAATACCTCATTGGCGCCTTTACTAACACACTGATCTCTGTACTGCAAATGTGGAAGGTGAGAGACTGGGTTGTGTGTGTTGTGTTGTGTTGTGTAGATTTGCACTGGGTCGATTGTTTGGGGTTGTGTTGCGTTGGTGTGTGAGAGTGTGAGAGAGTGATTATTTGTCATTGTGAACACATCCAAATGTGAACCCTGCAGTTGACCCATCCGCAACGGAAAAGTGGGCAGCTCTATCAGCACCTGGGGAGCTGATAGAGCTCGGAGACGGTGCCTTCCTCAGGAGTATCTCAGCGGTAACTTTAGGCCTCGTTCACACGGACGTCTGAACCAGGCGTTTTTCTGGCGTTCGTGGCGCCAGGTGAGCACCGACTGAACGCCGACCGTTTTTCTGCTCATTGGACCAAATCAAAGCGTCCACACGGGCGTTCAGAGGGCGTTCATTTCGAACGTCCATGTGGACGAGGCCTTACCGGTCCAGGATTCAAACCGGCGACCTTCCGATCACGTCCTAAACCATTACACTACCAACTGCCCCATGTATAGTGTTGTTAGTGTCACTTCTCCTCTTATTTCTTCCCCATCTACAGTATAGCCATCGCTCTCTCTCTCTCCCCCATCTCTAAACATCCCTCTTTCTCCCCCCATCTTCCCTCTATCTCTATACATCTCTCTCTCCTCTCCCTCACTTACTCTCACTCTCCTTGATCATTAATCAATACCCGTGACAGTGCATGTAGTCGCTCCGTCAGCCGACGCTCCAGCAGGAGTTCACTCCATATCTACAGAAAAATCTCTAAGTGCTTCTGATTCGGAGGAGGACGATGGAAAGATTAGGGCTGGGCGATGCGACCTCAAATCAATATCACGATTAATTGAACACTTTGATTAAGATTAATCATGATTATGATTAATCGACAAATATTTTGTTTTGGAGCACACTGGACAGGCCATGATAACACACACTGTAGCATGTTTTTAGGGAGACAGCACACAACAATGAAATGTGACCTCTGCACTTGACCCATCCATGACGGAACAGTGGGCAGCTTCATTTTCAATTAACTGCCCCTAATACCAAGTTTTAATTCCCTTGCTGCATTGCAACTTTTTCTTGAACGGCTGAAACAGGATGGAGACTGGAGTCAGCCAGCTGAAGGTGAGCGCCGATCCGAGGCGGGTGCTAACGAGACGTCCTCCCGCGCAGATGTGTCCGATTAGCTGCGTGTTTCGGAACAGATCAAAACCAGCGTGTCCGATTCACTCCCTCGACCCGGGTCGGCAGCGTGCAGGTAAAGGACGGCAGCCATAAACCGACATGACAGCGCTCGTTTGACTTTGCCGTGCCCCAATAACCTTGATCGGGCCGGGTATCCGTCTCCCCGGGATTCTCCCAGTGGGGGCATCGCCAACCGTAGCGGCACGTTAGGCTCCTGCTGCCTCCGTTGTGCCACGTGACTAATTTGCCCAATTAGCTAAACACGCCACACTGTTCTGCTCTTCTCTGATGGTCAATTTGCGTGCCGATAACCTTGAAGGAGGGATTCGGAAAAGGGATGAAAAAGGAACCCTACGTAACATTGCCACTTGAATATGTGTATTTTTTTGTGTGAATATTTACAAAAATTGGCTGACGGATAATTGAGGTGGACTGGATTACAGACATGCAACAACGTTTTGCTCGTATTTTATACAACATCAGGAAGACAGAAAGTCTCTGAGATTTTCCAACGTGCCGTATGAAATCTGTGTTTTTGTCGAATCGCAATGCCGAGCAGAATGAGGCAATACTGGAGCACGAAGTCATCCCACTCCCCTCTTAAAACTGCACCAGCTTCTCCAGAGACAGTGAGCTCATAAAAACGACAAGATTCCGAAAATCCCCTTCCCTCTCTCTCTCTCCTCACGTTTGAGAGATTCAGGATTGGAGTAGAAAGAGGAGGAGGACGGGGGCGAACTACGTCATTTGGCACGTGCTCGCGCTCCTCGTTCCTCTCTCGCCGTCGGCGCCTCTGAACTCGGCTTCAAAGCTTCGCTCTGGCAGTCGCCTTTAATTCGCCACGCGCCCCCAGAGGGGCCAGGAAGGGAGGAAGAGGAGAAGGAGGACGAGGAGGAGCGGTCGCTACGCCTCGTAAACCCACTCATTTACGTCATCACACCACTCGGGGACGAACCAAGGCCTTTCAGAGTCAGCGGTGTGTGTTTTCCAATCAGCAATCAGCCATAACATTATGACCACTGAGATGTGAGGAAAATAACATTGATCACCTCGCTACAATGACACCTGGTGTTGAGGCGGATATATTAGGCAGCAAGTGAACATTGTGTCCATGAAGTGTTGGAAGCGTTAAAATGGCCAAGTATAAGAATCTGATCAACTTTGACGAGGGCCAAACTGTGACGGCTAAACGATTGGGTGAGAGCTCGGTTCACATCTGCAACTCAGTGGGATGTACCCGGTCTACAGTGGTCAGAAACTACCAAAAGTGGTGCAAAGATGGAAACCTGGTGAAGCGGCGACAAGGTGATGGGCGACTCGCTGATGCACGTAGGAACCAAAGACTGGCCTGTGTTATCTGAGCCAGTAGAAGAGCTATTGTAGCTCAAATTCATGAAAAACCTTACTGCTGGTTCTGATAGAAAGGTGTCAGAACACACGCTGCATCACAGTTTGAGTTTGAGTATGGGGCTGCAGTCCAGTCAGGGTGCCTAAACTGAACTGTGTCCACCATCAAAAATGAAGCTTACAGAGTTTTTAGGTGTTTTGTTGCAATAAAGTTGCAGGAGCAAGTCAAAGTTGCGAGAACATTTTTTGTCCCCCTTTATAATGATTCTTTAACAATTAATTCAAAATTACACAATTAATTATTTTTATTAACCATTATTCATTTAGTTATTTTTGATGGTAAATGTGAGGCGTTTTTATCAGACACGTTTCCTGCGTCTTCGAAACGTAACAAGCAAGTGAGTTCGCTGACATATGGCTCAACGTTGTCAGTGATCTGGTTAGGATATGGCATTAGCCACTAGCCGTTAGCCCGTCTGGCGTGGATGGTTAACCCCAACGCGGAGTGAGACGCAAATAGGTAGGAGAACCACATGAGTTGATCTAAGAACTCTCTAACACCAAGAGGAAGGATTCCCACGAGAATCCGTGTTCTATCGGACACACACTCAATCAAGGAGAGAACCAAATAACTGGAGTACTCACAGCTGATGCTGAACTGAATCAGAGTTGGGCTGGCGACTCAATGACTGAGCGGCGAGCCGCGAGAAAAAGCCTCATTTTATACTTCCCGAAATGCGTGACTACTTCCGGGTCCTCGTGTCGGTCACGTGGTCGGAGTGCGCATGACAAACGTTTTGCAGGAAATAACAATGATTGGTCAAAAGCTGCGGAACAGTCGCGGTAATTGGCCAAAATTGCATGTTAGTAATGAATTTGCAGGGAATGGGCCTGGATATTGAACTTACAGGTGCCATTTTGGCAGCTACCACTTACCTCAATATTGTTGCTGGCCAAGTACCAAAGCCTGGTGCTATTACGGAGCCAGTAACCATGCCAAAGTCAATTTCTGAGGTTCAGAAGTTCAGGTTCAAGTAAACTGGATCAAACGGTGGTGCAGCAATAAATAATCACTATAAAGTCAGCAACAAGATAACTGCTTGACCTTCTCAACACATTAGATATGGGCCACAAAACATATCTATTAGATGTTTCTGAAGTCCTCCAGTGGTCTAAAACCTATAAAGTGTTCAGCAACGGAACTGTTACCTTTCAGAAACATCTAGACTGCATTACAGTCAGACGAAATCACAAATGGTGCAGTTGCAGCTGTGCAATTCGCTATAGTCCGAAAACATCGCTGACCCGCCAAGGTCTGGACTAGCGATGTTTTCGGAGATAAAAGGGGATCCTAGCCAATAATACGCGACTGTTCATAATGTTATGGCTGACTGGTGTGTAATCCTTTTCATTTCTGATTCGACTGATTAAAGGCAGCAGGATTAATCACTTCCAAAACCTGGCACGTCGGTCTTGGTGAGACAAAATTATTCATCAAGCTTCCGTTATAAAAATCACCGACTCTTGCACTAAATTTTCCACCCTAAAGGGAACAATAGTGAATTAAAAAACCACTTGGTCCTTCCATTTAATCAACTCAGTGCTACCTCATCCAAACCCTCCCCCACTACACACATCCACAAACCCAGACCGCTCTAAACACCAGCCCACCATCAGCACCACCACCCCTTTAAGAAGGCGAAAGGTTGAGAGTTTGGCTGGACGTTCAGGTGGCCACGTCCGAGTGATGGATTAAAATATTCCCAGCCCAGAACCTTGTGCGGACACAGCTGCCACCAGCGGAATGAAAGTCATTGCTCAGAGGAAAAGGCCCGAGAATGAAACTCGGCCTCGGCTCGTCGTCAGCTGGCCTCCACAACCTCCTCCTCCATCCCTCTCGCACCACTTAGCTCCTCATTGCGTTGCAAGCTACGGTGAAGGACAGAATATACTACAAATAACTATATTATTATGATTATGAGGGAATAGAATATAATGTAAGCCAGATATAAGCCCAGAGAAAGGCAAATTAATCAAGATAAGTTTGTAGAAAACAAACTCACAAATTCACGTTTCCCTTGTAGGTACAGACTTTTAAACAGTAGCTTTTCAAGGTACAGGATAATTATTATTAAAAGTAGCTAAGCCATAAGCCATTGTGACCTGATACTGACCTTTTCCTACTAATTAAACCACGTTATCGCTCCATTTCTATCGACAATTGTTCCCTATTTTTTACCCTTTTCACCACCATTTCTTCAGGAAATATCTTTTCTAGCTTACATTTTTTAATCAGCTGTTAGTGAGACTGACACCAATTTATACTCAGTTAGCTCATATCGGTCAATAATATCAGGACACTGACGTATCGCTCAGGCAGTACCTAGAATGCTAGTTCAACCATCCTGCAGGCAGAAGCTGACCAGACGAATAGAATAGAGGGGTTTTGGAAGCGACTACATGGCATCAGATTGGGCACAACATGAATTACAGTGAATATAAGCGATTATTTGTCATAGCGAACACACCTGTGCATTTGACTCATTCCTAAAAGAGCAGTGGGCATCTGTGCTTGGCAACGGTACCTCGCTCATGAGTACCTCAGAGGTACCTTTACCGGGCCGGCAACCTTCTGATCACTGGGCCAACTCCATAACCATAACACTAAAAACTGGCGCGACTACAGTGGAGGTAAATCTTTATATTTTTATTTGTACTCCTTATTTTTAATTTCTTTTCCGTTTTTCTTTAACTTAATGAAAGAGAAAGTGAGAGAGTGATTATTTGTCATTGTAAACACACCACATCACAGCACACAGTGCACCACAACGAAATGTGACCTCTGATTTGACCCATCAGTGAAGGAGCAGTAGGCAGTTTACATGGGCAGCGCCCGGGAAGCAGTGCTTTGGGACTGTACCTTGCTCATGAGTAACTTTACCAGTCTGGGATTTGAACCGTCAACCTTTCGATCACGGGGCGATCTCCCTTACCGTTACGGTATCAACAGCCCGGGTCTGTTGTTAATTTCTGATTTCTAAAATTCTACTTTCATTTGCGCAGTCTCAGGAACATGTTGTAGGAAAATGTTGCACTTATCTAACTATGTATGTGACAAAACAAAAATCTTGAATCTTGTGAAGGGGGAAATGAAATATGAGCTGGAGTTGCATATTGGAGCGTCTCCCGTATCAGCCCCGACAGGAGACCAGTTAGAAGCCACCATAAAAAAAACCCCAGTTACACCCAGCTGAGTCTCTCATTTCCTCATCTCACACATTTCATTTTCACTTCTCCTTCCTTTCAGACACACACACACACACACGGCGCCTTCCTCCCCCTCCTCATTTGTTCCAGCATCTTTTCTTCTCCCACGTTTTTTTTCCTTTTTTGCTTCTTCTTCTTCTTCTTCTTTTCTCTCTCATGCTTTTCACACCCGGCTCCCCCTCTCTCATTCTCTCTCTCTCTCACTCTCTGCCTTTCCATTTCCCTTTATCTTCACTTCATACAGAATAACTGTTCGCTGGGGTGAGGATAATGAGTTTGCTCATATGGAACTTCAAACCCGAGTCGCCCCCCCAATCCCACCCCACCCCTTCCTTCCTCCTCGATTCTACCCGATCCTAAAACAAATCTAATCCCAGAACTAATATTGTGACATTCAGACATGCAGGCGAGTTGCAACGGCTCCAGTCCCACACCTCACATCTACGATTCATCTTCCAGCAACAACAATAAGAACAGCAACAGCCCCCAAAAAATGAGAAGAGGAGAGGAAGAAACGGGTGCTGTAGGTGAGAGAGTGAGAGAGAGAGAGAGAGAGAGGGAGAGACGTATAGCAGCCAGATTCTCCCCTCCCCGTATAGGAACTGTTGCGCTGTTTCTTCCTGCTCTTTGATCTCAATATTAATGTTCAACTCAGATGAGCAGATGTGACGGCCCTGCGTGATGAAACGCGAGCTGTAATTAAAACTGAGGGAGAGAGCGAGAGAGATGGGTGAAGAAACTGTAGGAGAGAAACTGGGAGAGAAGAAGATACCAAGAATGCAGGGAAGTGAAAGAAAGAAAGAGTGGTAGAGAAAAAAGAGAAAAGACAAGACACTGCAAGAGAGAAAGAGAAATAGCTAAATAACGAGAAAGATAACAATGGCGTGAGAAACAGAGAGAGAGAGAGAGAGAGAGAGAGAGGTAAAGACAGTGTAAGAGAGAGATTGCTAAAGAGAGAGGAAGAGAGTGAGGGTGTGTGGGAGTGTGTGACAGAAAGAGGGGGAGGAGAGCCTGTGTCGCTTGTTAGAAAGAAAGAAACTAAACAACTAAAGAGAAAAATGAGGGAATGCTATAAAGCAAAGAGAAAATAGGAAAGGAAGAAAGACAGAGGGAGAGAAAACAGAACGATGAGAAAAAAAGACTGGAGAGAGAGAGAGAGAGAGAGACTGGAGGAGAGATATAGACTATTAAAGAGGGAAGAAAAGAGGGAGGTGTATGAGAGAGATGGATGGATGGATGGAAAAAGTAAGAGAAAGACTGTTAAACAGAGAGTAGAAAGTGGGTGTGAGAGAAAAAGATGGAAAGACAGTGTGAAACAAAAAGACATACAGCGTGAAAGATGAAGTTTTTCAGTCAGTCGGCTAGGAGGTCAGGAAGGAAGAAAAGAAGGAAGTCAGTCAGCCAGGAAGGAAGGAAGGAAGGAAATGAAAGGAAAGAAAAAAAAGGTGTTAGTCAGGAAGGGAGGAAGTCAGTCAGGAAGGAAGAAAAGAAGGAAGTCAGGAAGGAAGGAAGTCAGCCAGGAAGGGAGGAAGTCAGGAAGGAAGGAATGGAGGCAGTCATTCAGAAGGACAGGAAAGAAAAAAGGACGTCAGTCAGTCAGTCAGGAAGGGAGGAAGTCAGCCAGGAAGGTAGGACGGAAGAAAGGAAGGAAGTCAGTCAGAAGGAAAGGAATTAAAAAAGGACGTCAGTCAGTCAGTCAAGAAGAGAGGAAGTCAGTCAGGAAGGAAGGAAGGAAGGAACACTTTAGAGAAAGAAAGAATAGCTAGATTGAAGGAGAGAGCAGCAGAATGGAGGAAATATCTAAGGGGAAATAAGAAGATAGAATTGAGCGAGAAAATGAGTGACGGAGTGATAATGAGATGAGAAGAGAGTGAGAGAGAAATGAGAAAAGATAAAACGCTGTATAGAGGTGTGGTGAAGTGACTGCAGCAGTAAATTCTCATTGTGTTTCCATGCTAAACAGGACAGCAGTGCGTTGGCTCCAGGCCTCGGGGTGTAAATCACAGGTTTCATACGTACACCGCATATCGACTCAGTGGACAGCCGTTACGTCTGTTACGATACGATTCTGATTTGATTTGATTCTGGAGTCAGCTAAAACATCATTTGACATTTTTATTCCTGAGCTACGCCCCACAGTAGCCTGTATAATCACACTTAATAAAGCAGTGTTATCAGCTGACGTCTTTGCGGTTGCTTGGGCGTTAATATGGTGACGTTACCATATTTATGTTTTTATTTTGGACTGATGCTATGAGCTCGTTAACCGATGTATCGTTACACCCCTAAGAACAGCCAGTTGTTTGTTAAAAATTCTTAAGTGAGTGATTGTCATTAAAAACACAGCACACAGTGCACCAAAACAAAATGTGATCTCTGTGCATTTGACCCATTTTTGGCAGGGTCCGGGGAGCAGTGCTTGGGAACGGCACCTTGCTCATGAGTACCTCAGTGGTACCTTTAAGCCCCTTTTCCACTGCTCTGGTTCCCGTGCCGGTTCCGTGCCGGTTCCCAATTTCGGAACCAGTGCCGCACTTTTCCACAGAACAAAAATTGTTGCCGGTGCCCTAAAACCGGCCCCTGAACTTTTCTGGCCTAGCAGCGAGAACCCGTGACGCCCCGAGAGGTGGGCGGAGTGATAGGTAGCTTTAGAAGAGAAAATGGCGGAGAGCCAAAGTCCGGTAACGTGGAGCGCGGAAGAAATTAAAGCTCTTTTAGCAATATGGACGTCCAGATTTAGCAGAAATTGGAAAACGCACAAAAAAATTAGAAGGCATATGAAGAAATAAGGGAAGAACTAAAAGTTGCAGGCTTCGTACGAACAACCGTTCGTTTAGTGGGCGTGACTTGTGACGTATTATCATGCGGCTCCTGCTGAGCTTCCTGGTCAGTGTAAATGCGGGCCAGTTCTCGGTTGGTTCTCAGTTCAGCACCGGCCGAGCACCAGAACCGGCACCTGGCACCAGCACCAGTGTTGTGGAAAAGAGGTATTAGTCGTCTGGCACTGTAATCAGGGTTGGTGGAGAAGTTTAGCACATCACACTGCCACACCTCGCACTCCAGAACCCTATTGATACAGACTAGTCTCACAGCGACGGAGCTGTTCGTGGTGCTGATCAGTACATCGCTGTCCACGGTGCTGAAACAGGAGAGTGGCTCATCGTCAGCACTGTAATAATTTCTCTTGTTTGCCTATCGATCGGTTGGTGGTGGCGCGTGGGGTTGGTGGGGTCGTGGGGTCAGAGATGTGAGCGGCGCAGGAGGAGGAGGCGGCGGCAGTAACCACGGTGGGGTCGTGAGAGAGAGAGAGAGAGAGAGAGAGTGAGGCGAGCGGCTCTGTAATGAGCAGCCGGTGTTGGGCCGGACTTAAGAGCAGTTCATCTTTGCAATGAAGAAGAGCTCCCAGTGGAGCAGGTGCTTAATGCCAGTTATTAATAGAAGCACGTAGGCAGAGCAGCGGGCCTGAGCCCTCCGAGAAACCTCCACTAAAGAGTCGGGACGGAGGGAGAGACAGAGGAACAAAGCAAGGGAAAGACAAAAAGAGGAAAAGGAATAGAGGAAGAACCAAAAACAGCCAGCAGGAGGGAGAGGGGCCAGGGAGAGGGGGCAAAGAGGGAATGAGTGAGTGAGTGAGTGAGTGAGCATATGTGTGAGTGATTGAGTGAGTAAATGAGTAAGTGAGTGAGTATGAGTGAGTACATGAGTGAGTGAGTAAATGAGTGAGTGAGTAAATGAGTGAGTGAGTGACAGAGGGAATGAGTGAGTGAGTAAATGAGTGAGTGAGTACACGAGTGAGTGAGTGAGTAAATGAGTGAGTGAGTGAGTGAGTCACAGAGGGAGTGAGTGAGTGAGTGAGTGAGTACGAGTGAATGAGTTAGTAAGCGAGTGAGTGAGTAAATGAGTGAGTGAGTAAATGAGTGAGTGAGTGAGTGAGTGAGTAAATGAGTGAGTAAATGAGTGAGTGAGTACATGAGTGAGTGAGTGAGTGAGTAAGTGAGTGAGTGAGTAAATGAGTGAGTGAGTACATGAGTGAGTGAGTGAGTAAGTGAGTGAGTGAGTGAATGAGCAAGTGAGTGAATGAGTGAATGAGATGGGAGGAACAAAGAGAGAAACAGAGGCAAGGGAGAAACGGAAACAGCCAGAGAGAGAGAGAGAGAGAGAGAGAGAGAGTGTGTAGCAGAGAGTGTAGCAGAAAAAGAGAGAAAAGAGAAACTGTGAGAGAGAAAGAAAGAAACCAACAAGTTGGAAGAAAAGAAAGAAAGAAAGAGCAAGAGACAGTGAGGCAAACAGGCTGAGAAACAAATAAAGACCAACAAACAGAGTGGCTGGTAGGAGAGAGAAAAAGAGGTAGAGAGAATGTGCCGGAGTGAGATAGAGAGTAAGAAGCAGAAAGAGAGAAACAATACCAGAGACAGAGAGGAAAAGAGGAAGAGACAAAAAGACGGACAGTAAGAGAGTGAGGCAGTGAAAACTGGACGGCCAGATAAAGATGGAGAGACAAGTTAGCATAAAGAGAGGGAGAAGGAGGGGGACAGACCCCACTATTGATTGTTCAGCAGAATGTGTGCATGTGCATGCCTCTGTGTGTGTGTGTGGAAGGGCGTCCCAGAGCATCAATAACACTGGTCTGATTGGCTAGTGACAGTGATTAAGGCAGAATAAAGCCTGGCGTCTTGCCAATAGCAATTATCCCCGGCTCTATTCTTCTCCTCCCAGCCACCGGGACAGAGTTCGGAGGTGAAAGGTTGCCACCGCCCCGCAGAGAGGTGCGATCAAACGGTAATTAAGCCTCCGTTGCACGGTAGTAATGAATTTGCGGGGATTGGCTGAATTTGCGTTAACTGTTGCAATCGCAACATCGCGAAATCCTGGAGGGTCTGAGCAAAGTTGCAGTGTGTTAAGTCAGCATATGATAGCTTCTCATCTCGATTGCTCGCTCCTGATTTAAATTGAAACGAAATCGTATCGTAGCAAACTTTGCGATATCGGCAGACCTTGAACCGAGTCCACTGAATCGCTACAAAATCGTATCGATGAGGACACTTGTGAGTCACACCACTAGGAGTTAGCTGCTGCCTCCTCTGTGAGTCTGGGTGAGACTTGCCGGCATTTTGGGGTGTAAAAACCCCGCACAGCCACCATGTGGAATTAGCACCTAGATGTCCTGATTTAAATGGAAGCTGGAGGTGTTGCTGACGGCCGCATTTGGTGCGAGTTTAACTCGATGGGCTCGATCTTACACCCGGTGCAACGTGGCACAAACTAGTTTTATCAGTTTGAGGTGTTCATTTTCCCAATGTTGTCAAGCTAGCAAACGAAAAGTAAAAACTGAGTGATGATTAAGGAACGGACGCTTCTGAAACTGGACCAAAAAGAAAAAAGCAATACAAATGTCACAGTCTGTCCCCGCCTTAATCCCGACCCAAACGCCATCACATTCCGCTACCACTACTGGAAAAAAGCGATGGTCATTTTTAATTACACAATTTACACTATAACACAGGTGTGTGAAAGAAAACGCTCGATAGATCAAGAGAGGTTTACCAGAGTCTGTAAGTGCAAATGTTCAACTGTTCAACTCAACTTCTGGTCCCCGTTTAGATCACAGACAGAAAAGAACCATCACACAAATGTTGGTGTAAGTGCATCATCTGTATTTTGCATTGACTAAAAAATGCTGTTCATTATAAAGGTAGTTACCACAACGGTATTACAAAGTTACTACTATTTTATTACTAATTTATTACACCATTTCTGTACAAACTATTCCTTTGGCTGCAATACCGATGCATACGTAAGACTGCCAATGTCTATGGAATGCCAATGTCTAAAAATAATAGCATTAAAAAAATGTGAAAATGTGTCTTACCTGGCAGAGACAACGGCGTGTAGAGAGGAGCGTGGAAGAGAAAGAAAGAAGAGAGGACTGATTAGCTCAAAACAATGTCTTACAGCAACAGATCATGTGTTTTTTTACCTTTGGAATAAGATCAGAGAATAAACATTGGCATTTATGGAGCGTCTGCGTTCTGGCAGCTGGTGTTGGCAGTGGAGAGGCTTCTATAGCCGTGTGCTGCATGGCACAGTTGGTACCTCCACAGGTGGCACCGATTCAAGAACAACACACACATACACACAAGCACCTCACAAATATTCTCCTAACACAAGGGGGAAAACTGTGTGTGTGTGTGTGTGTGTTTTAAATGTTTGATGTTAACCAAATTCATGATTTCCATGAGGAGATCCAGATACACCCCACAGATACGTCTCTAACATAAAGTAGAAAACTGTGTGTGTGTGTTCTTGTACTTGCTACTTAGTGAGAACCAAAATGAGTTTTTAACCAGCAGAGTGAGGACGTTTTTGGGAAGTGAGGGCTTTTTTAGTGGTCCTCACTTCTTTAAACTGCTTTTACAAAAAAAAAATACAAGTTTATTTGCAAAACTAAAAGTGTAGAAAGATTAGTTTTTGGTTACTGAGGTTATGGTTAGGGTTATGTTTAGGGTTAGGTGTAGTATTATTTAGATACAGTAATATAGAAGTCAGTGGAGGTCCTCACTACTATATAAGTACAAGGATGTGTGTGTGTGTGTGTGTTCATGTATTTATCGCATTGTGGGGACCTTTTTGTCCCCTAAAATCACTTTTATCTGTTTTTTTGGGCTTTGTGGGGACATTTGAGAGGTCCCCATGAGGAGAAATGACTTTATAGAAAATGTGCTTGTTTTATTTGAGAAACTAAAAGAGGTAAAAGATGTGCTTTTGGTTACTGAGGTTAAGGTTAGGGTTAGGATTAGGTGTAGGTGTAAAATTATATACATCTAGTCATTATGGGAGTCTATGGAAAGACCTCACAAAGATAGTAATACAAGACTGTGTGTGCGTGTGCATGTGTGTGCAAGTGAATAAGACAACAATCTTCTTTTCTGAGAAATGCCACGATACCACTTTTTTATGTCCGATACGATACTGATTGATTGTAAATTTGGCCGATACGATACAAATCTGATACGGAATCTGATACTTTGTAAACGGAATACAGAAAATAATGCTTTAAAAAATGTCTGAATACACGACTGAGATTATTCTGCTCTGCTTAAGGAAATACCTGACTTAAATACTGTTTTTCTAACTAAAACACTGTAATAATTACACATACATATGTACAGACGGCTGGTGTTGTTAAGGAAATTAAACAGTATAATCACGTGACCTGCTTTTGGGGTTGTAGTATGTTGCGTCGCTTGTTCTGCTCCTTGTCATATCAATATGTATGAATTAGTATTAATGTTGAACAATAAACCAGCCTTACCGCAGTAACACTTCCCATGCGTAATGAATTGAGAGTGCACACATTTACAGATCGGCTGCGTAGATCGGCCCAATGCCACCGATGCCCGATCCGGCTATTAGAGTCATTATCGGACTGATACTCTATCCACATATCGGATCGGTGCCATCTCTAATTTTGAACAAGAGGGTATTTCAGATCGGTGCCGAATTGGCAAAAGTGGATGATGATAGACACACACTCATCGCATCACAGCACGCTCTTGGAAGCTGTGAGACCGAGTCGGAGGATGTGGTCCACCTTGGCGAAGACAGACGCAGGAATGAGTGTCCAGGAAATAGCTTGGATGTAGTTATCCACGTGTTCTCTGCAGCTTGTAGTGTAGCTATGTACTATATTAGAACAGCAACTTGGCTGCAGCTTAGACGCTTTAAGGTATAAGTAGCTTTTAGTTTGTAAAGCTCCCGTTTTAAAAGCAGTTTCCCCAAGTCTGCCCGCACGTGTGTGTCTGCATGTAGCGACACTGTCCCACAGTTCTACAGGCCCTGGGCCTGACTCCAGCGCCTCCCCCCTGCTCTCCACCCGGGAGCCTCTCGGACCGCAAACGCGCTTTAAGCACATAAATATGCATTGGCACTCCACGCGCTCGCCATCCATACTGTCGCGGCCATCTGCATTAGTCAGAGTCAAGCTGTGCTCTGTGCTTTCACCCTCTCTCCCTCTCCCCCCTCCACTCCCACAGCGCCAGATCCCTACGCCTTCATCCAAGGCAACCTACACTTGGCAAACGAGACGGGCAGGAGGAGAAGACGACGAAGAGAAAAAAAAAACTCACCGCGGCTTTGCTTCTCGGCGCGAGCGCTTCCCGCCACCAGCGCAGAAAATAGCAGGAGAGGGAGATTACTTTCATACCCCGCGCTCCTGCTTAATGTTATGGAAACTGCAGAGAGATTGTAGAAGGACCGGGTAATATAGTGGGACATTTCTGTGAAATATAGGCGTGGAGTGGAGGAGTCCTGATGTGTGTTACTGCTTACAGAGAGTGTCGTGAGCGCTAAAATGTCTGAAACTCTTTTGTTTTTTTTTCTGGACCGGCAGCAGATGGAGTTACTTCTTACCGGCTGGCAACAGACTTTACAGCGGATGTGGCTCTCATTACTCTTTTCCAGTACTGTATAGTGCTTGAGTAATTGTGCTTGTTATTCATATACAGTAAGGTAGTACAATTACTCGCCCCAGCGCTCATCTCCCTTTCCCTGTGACATACAGTACTTGAGTAATTGTGCTTTGCTACTTAACGGCTTGAGCCCGATGGCCCCCCGGTACCGGGGGCAGAACGGGAAGACTTTAAATAGTGGTTAAATGTAAACAAACATATGCATGTGGCACATTAACATCACCGATAGAATCTTGTGTAAAAATCTCAAACAACAAATTCCACCTAAACATAACCCAATTCCAACACCAAACACATGAATAAACAAAGAACAAAAACACGGCGTAGGTCTACAGTAACAGTACAGTAGGTCTACAGTAACAGTACAGTATAGACCTTCCACTGTTTCAAAACACTAAAAACAAAAAATCCAAAATTTTACCCCACGCAACATAAACGCTCGTTTTTCTCGGAAACCTCCGTTGCGACAAGCAACTGGTTTTGCCGTGGAGGGTCACATATCATATGAAAGCCCAGACTCGGCAGATTATGCTGACAATATGTATTTTTTTGGCAAACATGATTTTTTTTCATGTTCTGCTGTGTTGCATCTTCCTTTATTCTGACCCAGTAACATGTATGCTGATTCTTTGAGACGCAGAGCTTGGGTTAATGAAACAAACCGTGCTGGGAGTGTACCACCAATTTATATGTCCCACCCCTTCCTCGATTTTGATTGGCTAACGAGAGAGAAGTGACATTGACGGGCGCAGTGCTGCTTTAAAAGTTGAACGGATTTTAACTTGAAGCGCTCCACTTGTGCATTTTTTTTCTGCTGAAGGCGCTTAGTGCTCTGAACGCAGAAGCTCATAGGATTCGTATTTAAAACAGGCGGTGACAGCGCAAATACATACGTGTTCAACACAACACTCCGCCGGTAGACTTCTTCATTACCGTTCCTACGCTAGCGCTTGTGAGAAAACACGGCGGATCAGGAAGCGCTAGCAGTTCTACCTGGTGGGTGGAGCTTCTCAGATAGGAGGGTGGAGTTATTCAAATGTCCCCTACTGTGATGCTGAGTTAGGGGAGAAATCTAAACGCCTGTTTAAGCACACGATTTCATTGGTAAATTAATATTAACAAAATTGACCTTTTATAATCAAACTGACAGTGTGTGTAGAAAAGGAGAATTTTCTTTCATAATATAGGACCTTTACAGCTTTTAGTCATGTATTTCTGTCTCTTTTACTAATATCACCTAAATACTTTTAACACGTAAGTACTGTTCATATAAAACCCAGGTGGCTTGTAACTTTTACTGCATTTTCTTTGTAAGAGATCGTTACTGTTACTTCACTATAGGACTTTAACCACCACCGTTCTTTCCTCTAAGTCTTTTTAGAGGCCCTGCTTAACAGAGGAAGTTTTCTGGCTTTGTGTTAATGCTTCTGCATGTCCTACACCTGCACTTTGCAATCAAGACTCAATAATTCTTGACCTTGAATTACGCCAAGTGCCCTCATCATGTCATTTTGACTGTCATTTTACGAAGTCACAATCAGAGATTTCAAAACACTATTCACAATCAGACTTTGCTTAACGGCTTGAGCCCAGATCGGGAAGGCTTTAAATAGTCGGTAAACGTAAACAAACATATGCATGCGGCACATCAACATCACCGATAGAATCTCCTCTAAAAATCTCAAACACACAATTTCCACCGAAACATAACACAATTCCAAAACCAAACACATAAATAAACAAAGAACAAAAACACTACATAGGTCTACATGGAAGAGATACGGCTGTAGAATCTATACTACTGTGGCTAACCGTATATCACATGAAAGCAGATTACGCAGATAATATGATTTTTTTTTCATGTTCTGCTGTGTTGCATCTTCCTTTATTCTGACCCAGTAACATGTATGCTGATTCCACAGTAATCTCACAAGTGTTACCTTTATAATGATAACAAAAGCATAAAAATAGACATTGTGGTTGCTGAGATATACACATGAAATATACACATTTTATTTTGTATATCTTTTTTAGAGCAAAAATCTGTAAAACAGTCTCAGTTCTTAACAGGTTAAATGGTAATGAAACAATTTATGGCTTGAATTCAAATCAAAATTTATTTCTAGATGTTTTTCATATTTGTGTTGCTCCTAATCAGAGAAATCAACATCTTTACTACACCTATTCAGAAGACAGGAACAGTTCAAATAATGAATCACAACATCACCATTGATTGTAGTTATATGGGGGTAAAATGATTTTATGAAAGTGCATTTCCATGATTTGGGTTGTTGAAGTGGGACGATGCTGACCAAGGCCTAAAACCATATTTTAAGCTGCTTTACCAAACTGGTTTGGCACCAAGACTAGCTTGACAACTTCCAAAGCTCAGAGTAAACTAGTCACAAGTAAAATTGGTCTTCATGACTCTTGTGATGTTGACCATCTGAACCCTGAAGGCAAAGATGTATTTTTCATGACATTTTTCACAAAATCCTCTGTAACAGGGGTCCGCAACTCCAGTCCTGGAGGTTTTCCATCCCACCTGGTGGTTATCTACCTGAGACCAGGTGGGAATGTTCTGAAATCCAGTTGAATGGAAAACCTCCAGGACACCGGACCTCCAGGACCGGAGTTGTCTACCCCTGCTCTATAACTTGTGTGAACAATGGCTCCTAACGTTATCCAGTCTCTCATCTCATATTGAACAGCAACAACAAAGACAGTGTGTGTACTGGACTGACAGCCATTAACTTTGATTTGCCACATTTCCATGTTGTCATTCCCTCCCGTACGCACTAAATTAGCACCCGCGGAGATAAACTGCTCTCCAGCGCGCACCGTGCAGTTAGACCTGTCTCCAGCGGCCGCAGTAGGTGTTAATTTAACACTTGTGGTTTTGCTGTGTGTGTAATGTGTTTACTACGCTGGCTGACAGCTTGAGTAATAGCAACTAGCACATTTGCACTCCAGCGCATTTTGTGTCGCCAGCACGGCAAGCAGAAGTTCTGACGCTGGCAAGCGTCTTGCAAGTTGACAGGTTGCTAATAACTTGAGATGGATTCAGCCCGATATCATATCATATTTCTATAAAAAAAATTATACCAACAAATAATATCACCAAAAACGTTATCAGATATCAGGGAACGAGGAAAGCATGCAATGGAATCTTCCTGTTAGTTTAAGAGAATTTGCACGGCATATTGTAATGTCATCATACCGATATAAAAACACCACAAATCACAGACTATCAAACTAAATTAATCCATCAGAACATAAGGGGGCTGGACAGAGGGAACTGATTGACATACCACACAAGACAAACACAAAACAGGACAGGGGTGCCCTCTGATGGGCGGCTGGGGTAAAGTCCACAAGGAGCCATGCATTCAAATTCTGATGACCTGGCAACATACATGACATCATGACATGGGACATGGCCATTTTTAAACGGCCATTTATATATATGTGACTCCGCACGGCAAAACCAGTTGCTTGTCACAACGGAGGTTTCCGAGAAAAACGACCGTTTATGTTGCATGGGGTAAAATTTTAGATTTTTATTTTTTAGTGTTTTGAAACAGTGGAAGGTCTATACTGTACTGTTGTGAAT
>JAVGVS010000926.1:44091-59378 GCA_032718565.1 Distichodus sexfasciatus
ATATAAAGATAATTATAGTTATTATATATATATATATATATTATAGACCCCCTATTTAGAATGTTCATATTCAACCACTGCAGATGATACACATATTCAATGTAAAAAGATCATGTTTACTTTGACATGACTTTGAAAAAATCTTCCCATAACTAATCAAAAGGACAGTGTTCCTGGAGCAGGTTGGAGTTTTACCCAATGGTGGTATTTCTGAAAGTAAGAAACGGCTGGATTTGAACTACAGCCTCGGTTTGTAGGCCAGTATCCCACCAATATCTTACCGTACACATAACTTTCTGATTATACATAAGCATAATACTACCTTCCAACCGCCATCATGTTTAATTTGCACACCTTGTAACGTTGTTATTCAAGCTTGTGTTGTGAGGACAGAACGTGCTTCAGATAAAGTGCTTAAAAAGACATTAACGTGATCAACATTTATCAGTATTGATTGATATTAAACATCATATCACAACCTTTTTAGAAGCTGTAGCTGTATCACCCAGTCCGTAGTTGCATGGACGGAATCCTCGTTCCGCCAACGTGATGTAGAAATCGCGTAAAAGTGAGAAGGGAAACTACAGCATTGTACAATAGCAGCGACAACTTGACATGTTCGAACAGCGCTCAGCCCAGCGCCCCAATATGTGCTAAAGATTAGCATGGGGCAGGCCGCCCGTGGCCAAGCAAGCGAACATCTCTCTATTTTTTTCTCCCCCGCTTCTGCCAAGCCATCTGTTCGGGCCGATTTTGCTTTTTATAGCCTTTCACCTGTCATGACATCAGGGCACTGGAGAATAGGGAACCTCGCTATTATGTAAATGGAGACGGAAGAGAAAACAGCAGCGGCGGCTTTCCAGGAAAGAGAACTTTCTAAGATGAGCTTTCCCCAGAGAGGATGTCTGTCTGTGAAGGACCTTTCTGACAGCAGAAGCTTGTTGATACACCTCACACTTCCCCGATCCTGGACCTTGAGTACCCTTCCGTTGTAACTTTACCGTTTATCATAGCAAAGGTGAGAAAATCCAGATACGGAAAGTCAAAAATCTCTAAAAACGCCTAGGAGGACGTACTGTACTGAGAAAACTTATTTCAGAACTAACAAAATGCTTACATGTATGATATTTAAACACTCATAAGCAGACTGAGATTTATTTTATTGTTTTATTTACTCGGCAGTTCAGGCAGTAAGATACAGCTGGATTTGAACCTACATCCTGGTGGTTAGGTGTAGCTGCACATGAATATTTATGCATATGTGGGTTGGTCAAATTTGAGTTTCGATCCAAGTTGATAAACCAGCTCCGTGCTTTCGTGATGTAGGTCTTGGGATTAGTGAGGTATATTCTGATCTAGGGCTGCTCGATTATGAAAAAAAACATAATCACGATTAATTTGGTCAATCTTGAAATCACGATTATTTAACACTTTACTTTGTGTTACTATTTAAGACTTTATGCTGCTCTCCTCCTTCCGCCATCTTTACCGCTCAGACTGTACACCGCCACCAGAACACACACGTGCGTTCAGTCTTCGGCAGGTGCGTTAGTGCGCGTGCGTGTCATTTGGAACACAAGACAAAATATGAGTATACTTGCAGAGCGTAATGTGGCAAAATAATTGTAATTATAATTGTTTTTTGTCGATTACATTATTTTTGTGATTGTTTGGAGCTGAAATTGAAATTGAAATTAAAATTCGATTAATTGCACAGCCTTATTCTGATCAATACTTTTAAAAACTACTTAGTTCGATTCTTATTTTTATGTCAGATTTAGTTTTGTATGTTACAATTTGTGTTGCTAATGGACATTGTCTTACTAACTGTTTTAATGCGCTTTTAATGCGTGATCTTGCTACTGTAACACCTCTTTTAAAGGACAACTTCAACATTTATCCCTATTGTTTGGTGTCACGGAGTGAAATTGTGAACACACCACAGCACAGCACAGTACACAGTGCACCACAACGAAATGTGACCTGCATTTGACCCATCCATGAAGGAGCAGTGGGCACCAAACAAGGGCAGCGCCTGGGGAGCAGTGCTTAGGGACGGTACCTTGCTAATTAGTACCTCAGTGGTACCTTTGAACCTGCAACCTTCTGATCACGGGCCAAACACCCTAACCGTTATGCCACCAACCGCCCCAAGTGCTGTCAGAAGCGACAAAAACGACGAAAATGGCCGCTTCCTACACCAACTCATGCTCCTTCTAGTGTTGGCACCCTGGCGACTGTAACACTAACCACTCGGGCAGGTTTTAAACGTGCTTTTAGCCTCTTAACATGCTCAAAATTGCAAGTACTAGACAATGTCAACCGGTTCCTTACGAGACAACACAGTGCATATGTAACTGCGGTAGTTCTGAAAGAACAGTATAAAACAGTGTTCATTCAGGCAGTCACATACCTCTGTTTACTGTCCTCACTTCCGGTAAAGTCTTCACTCGTCGACTGTGGAGCTCGGGTGAATGGGATATGGGAGAGCACAAGCTCGACAGTCCCACGTTCACGTTGCCTTGTAATGACATTTTGAGCATGTTAAGAGGCTAAAAGCATGTTTAAAAACATGCCCCGAGTGGCTAGCGTTACAGTCGCCAGGGTGCCAACACGAGAAGGAGCATAAGTCAGTGTAGGCACAATTTTTTGTCGTTTTTGTCGCCACTGACAGCACTTCGTGACACCGAACAACAGAGCTAAATGATCAAAGTTCTCTTTAAGTTAAATGTTGTGATAGATCAACAAAAAAGCCTAGGCCTGAAAGTGGAATAACAACAAAAAAATTCATTTTCATTCAGGCTGTGGCTTATCTAGGCCTTTAAATCTAGTCCACAGGCCACATGCCCCTGTTCTTGATCATATGCACGAATTGAGCATGAGCACGAGTTGGGAAAATACTGCAGATTAGCATACAACGTTAACACAATTGCTGCAAAACGATGCTTACTCATAACAACCAAAAGGACTCTCTACATAAGCAGTCCCACGTAATCGAGTTAGAGCGGCACAGCGACTCCCGCGTTTGGAGCAGGAAGGGCACGTCTGATTTGTCCTTGGCTAGAAGCAGGGGAGAGTTTATTTGCATAGTGCCACGAGAAGAGAGATCCAATCACAACATGTCAGTAAAGAGGTTGACATGCACAAATTTTAATGGCAGCTGTAATTGCCAGAGCCAAGGTTGCTTATTGTTGCCGGTGTGTTGTCATGGAGTTTTTGCGCGTTAAGATGTAATAATTAGATCGGTGGAGTGGATTGACCGACAGCGCTGCTGAGCCAAGCTGAAGTGTCACCGTATAACATGGCGCAGTGCCTTTTCTGCACAATGCGGTTTTTAAAAAATCACATACTGGTAATTTTATGTTGTTCAGGATTGTCAGTAGAAATAAAATGTAGTCATGTATCATGATTTATAGCACATACAGACGTGAAGACATCTGGCTAACTGAAGGTGAAGGATTATAGTTTATTATTAGCAGGGATGTACGGATGCCAATACCACCCCCCGTGCAGTTGCTCGTACTCGGAACAAAATTCCCCGATACCTACTAGCGGTACCACATGTGGACGATATAATGTAATTATGTTCATTGCCATGTGGAGGCAGTGCAAATGCCACAACACTTGTCAAATAAACTGTAAACTGTGCGGAGATAAAAATGTCAGCCATCTTTTTTGTATAAAAAAGAACCTTCCTCTTACCTTTCCAAAAACTGCCTAAATCTGACATGCAACACTCTCTTTTTGGATGGTTATAAAATGTCTCAGAGCCAGTGTTTTAATGTTTTATTCAGTTGTTGTTGCCTTTTTTAAGGTATTGATACTTATAGAACAAATAAGTGGATGAAAAAATTAGTATCATTTATTTTATAAATTGACATAATAAGGCTCAAGTGTACTTTAATTTATATTTTGGGTTTTGAAAGGGTTTTTTTGAGTTTAGACTACTTGATATTGGTTAAAAAAAAAAAACCTTCTAAAAAAATCCTACTATTATTGTTATCGTTATTAATAACAGACCTACACAGGTATCGGCACTCGGTATTGGTTAGTACCCAAAAATAAATATCGGTACTCGTACTGGGTCTCAAAAAATTGGTATCGGTGCACAAACCACAAACACTGCGGTTCATAATAATTACAGTTTTATACCTTAACATGAAATTGATCTCTACATAAAATATGATTCTCATTCTTTCTTCTTTTGCACCTTTTTTTCTCTTTTTATTTTTGATTTCTTGCTATTTCCTTCCTTCCTCCCTTCCTTTCCCCATTGCCTATCATAGTTTCCTAACTCTTAACATCTGCAGGTCTGAAGTTTTGCAATCAAATTTGTGCCAAAATGACTGCACAAAGCTTTTCAGGTATGAAACAAATGTAAGAGTTTGAGACAGAATAAATCCCGTTTCTTTTTAAAGAAAATATATTCTCAGCAAGACCGGTGTGCTGGTCCCGGAATGGGCTGCGGTCCCAGCGACCCGGAGAGGGATTAAGCGGTTCAGAAAATGAATGAATGAATGAATAAATCTTCTTAAAAATAAAAAAAAGCACCAATCAGACAAAAGGGGGTGCACCCCTGAAAAGCCCCGGCCCATGCTAGATTTGTGTCAGAATTGCAAACAAAACTCCCAGCAGCGCAAACGAGAGGACGAGCGGTGAAACCACAAGGGCGGTAGCAAGAACAAAAGTCTAAGAGTTCAGAGAGAAGCAGAGGAAACTTTAAAGAGAAGGCTGTATTGTCAGTATCTAAAAGAAGAATACTTGATTACACAAATAATTTGTTTGCAACTCATACTTTTTCTTTTTTGAGAATATATCTTTTTAAATCAGTGGGATTTATTCTCTCTTTAATCTTTAATTTGTTTGATACTTGAGAAGTTTTGTGTGATGATTTTGGCACATATCTGATTCCATATGACGTAGCTTTATTCTCATTGTATGTACAATCATTGGATCCTAAGTATTTTACTGGTGGAATTAAAAAAAAAAATAAAAAAATAAAAAAATAATGAAAGTATCATTAATTCCTACACAAAACCTGTGTTAACCTTGTGAGGAATATCTAATAAAAATGTCACTTTCAAAGTAAGTGACAAATGCTCTGGACTCGGTCCATGTTCCAAATGATTTTCTCAGCTGGGTAACGATGCTCCGGGTCGTTCTGTTCCCCTTTAACAGCGTCTCGGCGCATCCTGGCGGTCCTGCTCCCACCGCTTCACGGCCAGTCAGGGCCTTTTTTAGCCGTGTCAGTCTGCCAGTTGCCCAGTCGCTGTTGGATGACAAAATACTCTCCTCACGTCCTCGTTTCATCCTTCTTTCTCCCCCGCTTCATTCCCTCCTCCACTTTCGGCGGAGCTGACTGGGTTTGACGTGGGGGCCTCGCTCAAAGTTTAATGCTGTTTGTTTTAGATTCCTGCCTCATTTCCTTATATAAAAATTTATGATGACATTCTCCATGTTCCATAAAGTATTCATAAATGTCATTACTAATATCTTTCATAGATCATTTAAATTGATCCTTCTGTCGGCTTTTATCTCCCGTCTCCCTGCTCAGATCCATCAGGTTGGAGAAGTGTGTGTGTGTGTTCATGTATTTATTGCATTGTGGGGACCTTTTTGTCCCCTAAAATCACTATCTGTTTTTGGGGCTTTGTTGGGACATTTGAGAGGTCTCCATGAGGACAAATGACTTTATAGAAAATGTGCTTGTTTTATTTGAGAAACTAAAAGAGGTAAAAGATGTGCTTTTGGTTACTGAGGTTAAGGTTAGGGTTAGGATTAGGTGTAGGTGTAAAATTATATACATCTAGTCATTATGGGAGTCTATGGAAGGACCTCACAAAGATAGTAATACATAGACTCTCTCTCTCTCTCTCTGTGTGTGTGTGTGTGTGTGTGTGTTCAGGCGGATGGTGAAATGCAACCTGATTGTCAATAAATGACACTTATGAACAATCAAAACCAAATATTTGTAAGAACTTGAAAGGAAACAGTAACTTGGTCAGATTTTTTGTGACTTTATGAGGAAGTTTTTATACAGAATTTGGGTACATACACTTTTTTACACACACACACACACACACATATATATATATATATATTATAGTTAGACTTATTTGTTGCTGTAATGTTGTTTACATCTAGTCATTATGAGAGTCAATGGAGAGACTGTGTGTGTTTAGGGTTTGGGAGTATAATAAGGGAGTGTGTGTGTGCGTGTAAAAGTGTGTTTGAGGTTTGTCAGTGGCAGAAACAGGGTCATGTTCAACCCTGCAGCATTTGTCCATTTACTCATATGATGCAGCCCATATGGCTCCGACATCGAGCTTCACTTTAATACTCGGGAAAAGAACTAAAGCAGCGCGAGACACAAGGAGTTTCTGATGCTTTTGGTTTCCAGTTTTGGCTTTGAACTGACCCTCGCTTCACTTTATTGGCAGAATTTACATATCTAACTTACATAAGTCTGAGTCAGAGCGGTTTGGTCCATCGCTTTGACATGTTTATGTGTTCTGGTGGTTAGTACATAATGAAGAGTGTTGTAAAAGTAGAGGCGGGCCGATAAATTGATGCAGCGATGTTATCGTCCGATATGAGCTGAGTGCTGATTCAATGTTTTCACGTGTTGGTTTGTTGTTTTGGTGGATGAGAGTTACGGTTATATAACTGTTTGAAGAAGAAAGGTTTATCCGCCCAGATTCTTCTCCCAATTTTTTTGTATGTGTTACAGATTTATAAAACAGAAAGACACATGGGTGTGTTGGCTGACATACAGATAGTTTTAGTCTTTTGTCTTTGAGGGATTGATGTGCTGTTACAAAGCATCAGTGTATCAGATTTACGAGATTACGAGAGTATGAATTACGCCTCTTTATTGTAAAATATATTCAAATTGTTCCTCAAAATCCTCAATCGGTCAAACTCAAATTTTAAATATTGCTGTTTTTATGCAATATGTGACCCTCCACGGCAAAACCAGTCGCTTATCGCAACAGAGGTTTCCGAGAAAAACGACCGTTTATGTTCCGTGGGGTAAAATTAAGGATTATTTGTTTTTAGTGTTTAGAAACAGTGGAAGGTCTATACTGTACTGTTGTGAATAAATTTTGCTGAAAAACTTACCCTCTCCATCCTAAAAACGTGACTTTCTTGAGGTGAGGAATTCAATTCCAGCAGAATGTTAAAAGTTTCTGTTTTGACCGCTCTACTTCAATATTTACGGTAAATCCACTGGTTGACTAGCGTGAAGATATTTCTCCGGAATCCATCTTCGTCTCCCGAGTTCAGTTAACCTAACGCAGGTAGGCTATCCGTGTGGCTGTGAATGCAGCGTAGGCTACCGTAAATGCAAACGTAGCCGCAACCGCACCAAGCGTCTGTGAGTGCTACGGCTATAGTCAACTTTAAAGGCAGATTTCTCCGTTTCTCACTTGGTGTGACAGGAGAAACCCGACTCCTTTGAATGTTGATATCTCAGTCATATGTCGTCCCATTCATTCCATATAGGTATCGTTTTGAAGCTTGATTTATGCCCTTTCATGAAAACATAACTTAATTTTGAAAATTTGCGACAAGCTACTGGTTTTGCCGTGGAGGGTCACGTATAATACTGCCGAATTAGTTTATTACATAGTCTGCTGTACAGTTCAGCCCTGATGCTATATTTTTCTCAGTATGTAATCAATATTAATGTTTTTTGCTCTTAAAACACAACCCTAAATGATGAAAGGGCCCCGACAGAAATGCAATAATTGAATTCATAAATCACATTAATCCCTAGAATCCTAAAGCTGCACATGTGGACTCATTGCTTGTTGGAAATATTAAGAGATGAATGTGTGTGTGTGTGTACATTTTGGTGAGACTTGTGTGTTTGTGTATGTGTGTGTGATATGCGGATGTAACACGTTTGTTTGTGTGAGTGTTGTGCGCTTGTCTGCTAGCAGCGGGGGATCGGCCGCCTGCGCGTCAGCAAAGTGTCGCATCACCGGGCGTCAGGCAAGATTCTATCCTGTCACCAGCGCTACTTATCACTCCGTCTCATCCTTCCTTCCTCACTCCACTCCTCCTCTCTTTCACCCTAATCCCTGCCTTTTCTCTTCCCCGTCCACGTCTCCCACGTCTCTAATAAACGCTTCTCACTCTCGCTGTGTTTCCCTTTAAAAACGTCAGCGTCTTTATGAATCGGTGCCTCATTTCATTGTAATTCGGCTCGTTTCAATGTTTGGGGGGGGGAGGGATGGGGCGCGGAATACTTGAGTACATTTCGGGAGTATCTATTGACCAAATGCGCAACATTAGTTCCACGTTCGTTAAACAGGTGACTTCATTTCCGGTGTGACGTCACTATTCGGAATAGTAACTTTTAAATACTTGTAGAGCTGCAACTAACAATTAGTTTGTTAATCGATTCATTTGCCAATTATTTTTTAAGAATAAAACAATTTCATTTCCAGCATTTTTTAATGAACTATTTTTCTATAGATTTTTTTACTCTCTAACATTACCAAAAAAAATCTGATTGATTGAAAATGAAGAAATATTGAAGTTTTGGCCATTTTTACTCAATTTGGACTCATTTTGGCCTATAACTCATTTTTGACTCATTTCTGGGAGAGAACTACATTTTTGTGCAAGATGGCGTTCCACATCAGAGTCGTGTCACAATAACGCAGAGGAATAATCACTGAAAATATTGAGTAAATTGCTGTATTGTGAGGAGAACGCTGGTTGTTTTTGTTTACCTGACTCAATAATGGAGTTGAGCATGTTTAATGTGGGGGCAGCTGGTAGTGTAACGGTCAGGGAGTTGACCCCATTTGGTGCGCTGTGTGCTGTGGTGTGGCATGTTCACAATGACAAATATTCACTCACTTAAATATCTCGAATTTTCTGTCATCGCTTAAAATGGAAGGAGTGAGTTGTAAATTCTGAGTTTTGTAGCGAGTCTTGGTTTGTGTTATTGGACATTAATAGTGTTCGACTTGGATTTTACAGCTTTGCTTCGGCGAGATCAGTCCGCTCAGTCAGTCGGAGTCCTCCATCTGCGAGGAAGTCGCACTGCTGTTGAATCTTTTTATTGAATGCAATTTCATGACCTGATACAATTACACTGACACCTATAAGAAGTGGGAATGTTTTTATAGAAGTTTAATAAGTTACAAGCCCTGAATTCGCCCGTCTGAAGTGACAGAAACCATATTTACGGTTCTTACTCCTTTTTTCGAGGTCTTTCCAGACAAGACTATTGATGGATGAAATGTGGCTTGTCCTGGTGAGGAAATAAAAAGCTCGGGTTTGAGATAAAATCAGGGTCTGATGTGATTGTTAGTGAGGGCGTCTCTGATTAAAGAAGGGAAGCCGAATGATCACACCAGAACTCGGGCTTTGTCCTCGACGCCGCTTGCTTTTCTTCTTAGATGAAAGTGTCAGAATTGTGTGAGAAAAAAGACACGTGCCGGTCAGATCGATACGTTGGTTCATCATCCGTTTTAATCGTTTCGCTTGTAAGATGCAGCTCTGTCGGTCAGATGCTAAAATGGTCAACATTAAAAGAGAGTTAATGGAAGTTTTGTCCAAGTCACTCATGTAGCTTATGATAAGGAATCTATCATTTGTTCATTCTTTTTTTTTCAGTTAAAAACAATACCTAAATATATTTTTCAATATTTGTTTCCGCAGTTGGTGCTGTATTCAGATTCTTTGGCTGACATTTGTGAGCAGCAGAGGTGTGAAAAGTACAGGCCTCTGAGTAGAAGTGTAGATACATGTGTTTAAAAAGACTCTAGTAAAAGTATTTACTCGACTTCTTTACTCAAGTTAAAGTGAAAAGTACCGGCTCTAAAACATACTTAAAGTATAAAAGTACAAAGTTCCCTTGTGAAGGACACAACCAGCATTTTAGGGCAAAGCCGACTGGACTCCATGTCCAAGGGTTATGTAGAGCGCAAGCAGATTAAACTAAAGCCACATGAACACATAAAGCTGCACTGGTCATTACCCTCATTACACATGATGATCACCTCTATCATAAACACATCATACAACAAATATTATAGAGCTGTAAAGAGCGCTGTAGAAATAAACTCAACTCAACTGAAGTGAATTTGGTGGAGCTGAGCTTCTTCCTGCACCGCAATCACCATATCATTTCCCACCGAGTTGCCGCCTGCTTTTAGTCTCTCTCTCTCTCTTTATCGTGTCTGTCGTGTTGTGCGTCATGTGCAAAGATGAATACACCAATGGGATTGTCTTTTCTGTGTGTGTTTTTAAGCCTCAACCAATCAGCCGAGTTGTCTGGATGGTGCACATTATTGGTATGGAACAGGTAAAATGCAGCAAAATGGCCTAATAAACCTGATTTACATTAAACCCAACAAGAGCAACGAGGCTGATTTGAAAATGTAAGGAGTAGAAAGTACAGATATTCATGCTAAAAATCTACCTAGTAGAAGTTAAAAGTCGGGACAAAAATAAACAGTCAAATAAAGTACAGATTCGAAAATTCTACTCAAGTACAGTAACGAGGTATTTGTACTTTGTTACTTCTCATCTCATATTACTGAGGTGCTCATGAGCAAGGTTCCGTCACCAAGAACTGCTGCCCGCTGGTTGTTTATGGATGGATCAAATGCAGAGGTCACATTTGGTTGTGGTGCACTATGTTCTGTGTCGTGGTGTGTTCACAATAACTCACTCACTTTCTCATGTCCAACTGGAACAACAGATTTAGAACATAGAGAAAGTTTTCGATTTCTAGCTTTAGTCAACAGAAACTAAAATTTTCATCAAACTGTAACAACAGTAGCTTGGGAGATCGTTTTGCAATGGCTGTGCCAAGAGAAGCAGAAAGCAAGTGTTAGAGATTTTAAGTGCGTGTGTGTGTGTGTGTGTGTTGCCCACACATGCTTTTTCCTCCTTTACTTCCCTCTCCGAATGCAACAGTCCATCCCCTTGATAATTCCACACAGAGTCACAAGCGCCAAGGGACCGATACACAGATAAAACAGTATAAACTACCTCTCTCTCTGTCTCTCTCTTTCTCTCTGCCCCTTGCCTCTCTCTCTCTCTCTCTCCCTCTCTCTCTCTGCACAACTCTCTTATTCTTTCTTTCTATTAATCAGCTCTCGCTCTTCACCTCTCAATGTATGTCACATTGAATCTCTCTCTCTCTCTCTCTCTCTCTCTCTCCAATTCAATTCAATCAAATTTAATTACGTTCTTCTGTTCCTAGTGTAACTATTGTGCAATATCACCATAGCAACTGAGCAAGGTGTTAGCCGTGATAAGGATAATGTCTGTAATAATAATGAAGAGCAGGAAGCTCTTACGCAACACCTCTCTCGACACAGCAACTTGCAGCAGCAACGCACCAGGAATCACACACCAACACACACACACACAACACCACGCACAGTACAGCTCAGCGTTTCACCGCAGTAGAGCCGAGTTCACAGTGTGGCTCAAGATTCTAATAACTGATTAAAAATTAAATAATCCAGACCATTAATGAGCTAACTACATTACTACACTTCAAACTAACTGACGTGTGTGAAACTGTTCCACACAAACGCATTTCTATTAGTTGTTCGTGAAAGTCGTACTTGTGGTTGAGCTGTTTAACTGTAATTGATAACAAGAGAGTACTGAAGTCATGATGAAAAGTTTTTCTTGGTGTATGTTATGGGGGCTAAAGGCTGCTTTACACTACACGACTTTTCCAATTTGATCCACAATTCTCAGCTGGAGTCTGCAGATGTTGTGGAAGTCAGGAGCGTAATAGTTATTACCCAGTAAGTGTGGGTGAGTAGTACACCTCATTTATCAGCAGCGGCAGATAAAATCATGAAAAACACTGGATATCGGCATCCGTCTGTATCTACTAGAGATGTGAACCTTCACTAGTCTCGTGATTCGATTATCACTTCCTCGATTTGGTGCAATATCTCAATGCATCCCATCGATTTTTCCATTTCTAGGGCATTAACAGAAAAGCCGATTTCCGCCGACACGTTGTGTGTTTTTTTCCTCTGTCTGTGTGCGCGCTTGTGTACGCAGTGCAATCTCTGCCTCTGATTAGCTTACGCTGACGTGCGTACCTTGACTTAACCAATTATTATAGTCACTTCATAAAAAGGGCGGGAACGTTGGCGTGAGGGGAATTTAAACACAAGATGATGTTTTGTTTCGTTTAATTGTCATGTTGCCTGTTAATGTTACAGAGAACTTTAATAAAAGTTGCTCATTGTTGGAAACCTGTGTTCCTCCGCTGCGTCTGTGTGATGACGTCATCAAACGACTTGTCGACTCGACTTCGACTTTATTGACGGATAAGTCGATCTGAAAAAATTTGAAGTCGTTAATGCCCTATCCACTTGACATATGTATTTTCTATTATTTTTTAGATATTTGCATTAAATGTGTTATTCAGAAAGGTCCCCAAATCAGCTGGAAATGTTTTGAAAAAATTCATAAAATGAAATCATTTTTAGTCATTTCAATAGTGAAACTTTACAGCATGTCATGTGAGGGTAGAGGATGCAGAGGACAGGATTAAATGGAGACAGATGATTCGCTGTGGCGACCCCTGAAGGGAAAAGCCGAAAGAGGAAGAAGAAAAAGAAGAAGATAAACCATCTGCATTACCGCCTCAGACCACCAGGGGACTGTGGACCACCAGTTTAAAACCATATAATATAATCGATTATGGTCTGTCGTTGCATTGATGCAGAATGCTCCACGTCTGCATCGCGATGCGTCGATTATGTGATTAATTTTAACACCCCTAGTAATTCCCGTATCGTGCGTCCCTACTCAAAAGCTTGACGGCAAATGTATTTAGAATGTGTTGAGAATTTCTGTGACGTTTCCTAATTTTGTGTCTGGTTTCTCCTGCTGTCAAACATTACACATCGCAACACGTTTTTACCACCGGCAGCGTGTACTGTAATTTTAATACAAATCGTATGAGCTTGGCGGCGATCTCAAAAAAAACACGTTGAAATGGGAACGAACGCGGAAGTTCCCGATGGCGCTTTTCGTAACTTGGCAACACCGAGCGCCGAGAGAAAGCTCTGAGAAAGTGCTCCGGAAGTGAGGTTTTGAGCGCTCTCGGCGGTTGCCATGCATCGGAGGGGCTCCGAACAGACTGGCCCGGGGCCCCCAAGCAGTCGCTCTGCCGTGCCTGTTGTGAAAGCGGCGCCTCGGCCCTGACCTCTATCAAAATTAAGTACAGTGCGCGTGTGTTAAAGGTGGGGGTTTACAAGATCTTATACAGCCTATCCGATGACAGGCGTACTAAATCAGGGAGCTCATTTAAAATGTACATCGTGGATTTGCGAGAGATTTTCCATGCATATCAAACACGGCGCCAGTAAGTGTCTCCCTGGAACAGAACGAGAGCGAGAGACGAGGAGAGAGACGGGAATCACCTCCCACCCCGTCCCCCCTCCAGGCCGATTTCAACATTAGGCACCATTTGTATCCTCTCGTTGTTAATCTATACACACCCCGGTGTTCATGGGTGCTCTACTTGTGGTGGGAGTCAAAAGGATTAAGCAGCTCATGACTATGAGTAAACACGCTTAAGATTATTCAAATCACACTCAGATACGCTCTTCAGATCCCAACAGTGGGAAAGACGAAGAGACAAAGGAGTGAGAGAAGTGGAGGAAGAGAACGAGGCGGGGGGAGGATGGAGAGAGAAGCAGGCGAAGATAGAAAGACAAACAGGGAAGTTAGGTAAGGATAGAATGAAAGAGAGAGAGAGAGAGAGAGAGAGAGAGAGAGAGAGAGAGAGAGAGAGAAGAAGACACAGTGGGAGAGACTGAGTGAAAAAAGAGGAAGGGGAGAGGAAGTGAAAGGAGGGAGAGAAAATAAGGGATAGAGATAGACAGAATTGGAGAGGCACAAAAATACAGGGTGGAAAGAGGGATCAGGTGGAAGAATAAGACAGAGTGGAAAGGGAGAAAGACACACAGAAGGTCAGCAAAGGAAAGATGGAAAGAAAGAGAGGGAGAGAAATGATGAGGTGACAGAAAGACGAATGTACAGAAGAGGAACGTGAAGTAGAGATGGAGGGAAAAGGAAAAAAAGAAAAGAGGGAAAGGTGGGGGTGGCAGGAGGAGGGAAGAGAAGAAGAACGAGATAGAAAAGAGACAGAATGGACAGTGAGAAAGACAGACACGGAGGAAAAGAAAATGAGAAAGAGGGTGAGAGGGCGAGGAAAGGAAGGACGAGAAGAAAGAGAATGGGTAACAGATATGAAGTAATGGATAGATAAATATGTAGGAGAGGGAAGGATGGTCGAGAAAACAAGGGAGAGGTTAAAGGAGGAAGAATGACAGAAAGAAAGAAAGAAAGAAAGAAAGATGCAGGAGGGAAGAGATCTTCAGATGCCTACAGTTAGCAGACGGCGGTCAGCGCGCAGGAAAAGCCAATCTAATAACGCTTTAGCGGGATTACAGGGCCGGCGCTCACCTTTCCTCCGTCCTCTAGCCGCGCTTAAACGGCTTAGACAGCCGACGCCCGAACTCGTCACGTTCCACCGAAGAGAGGTGGAGTGGGGTGGTGGTGAAGGAGAAGGTGGGGGGAAATAATACGGTGAAATGAAATAAATAAACATGACAAGTGGCCACTTAACCGCAGACTCCGAAAGCCGTGTCGCCGCCAAACTCCGCCAAATGCTAAGTGACACGCTTAAGTGGGTTCAGGTTGCGCATCCGGCGTAATTCACTAAAAATACAAATGAGGCAGACGGAGGCTGTAGGGAGGGAGAGCCTGAAACCGCTCACTCGTTTGAACGAGGGAGGGCGCGAAAGAGAGAGGGAGGTGGAGGTGGAGGTGGAGAGGGCGCGACTGAGAAATGAGAAGAAGGGAAGAGGAAGAGAGAGAGAGATAGAGGGAGGAAGAGAGAAACAGAGCACAGAAAAAGACAGAGTGAAAGACAGACAGATGGAGGAGGGAATAAAGAATGGGAAGACAGACAGAGACGGGGTGAAGAAGTAGTAGATGGAGGAGAAGAAGGAGAGAGCAAAGGAGGAAGAGTGAGAGACAGCTGAGATGGAGGGAGAGAGAGAAAGAGAGAGAGTAACGTAGGTCTGGTGAAGAAAGGAACAGAGAAAAATGGAGAATGAAGTGAAGGAAAGAAATCTTAATCTTTTAGGAGATTAAAAGAGGAAAACCAGTTTAAAACCATATAATATAATCGATTATGGTCTGTCGTTGCATTGATGCAGAATCCTCCACGTCTGCATCGCGATGCGTCGATTATGTGATTAATTTTAACA
>JAVGVS010000927.1:0-59375 GCA_032718565.1 Distichodus sexfasciatus
CCATAGCAGAGCCCAGATGACTAACCATGCGCACAGTACATGCCATGACTACCTGTACTGGTAATTCAGGGCAGGGATTTGATTGGTGTGGCTGTTTGCTTTGTCACATGAGGCAGGTCACATGATCAATGAGGAGGTTATGAAGTTTGGCTTGTTGAGATCTCACACTCTCTTGCTGCTGCCCTTTGCCATTGTGACTGTGTGCTCCCCTGTCATGCAGGTAATGAAAGTAGTGTGAGATGTTATAATTCATGAGAGCTGAATTTTTATGTTTTGTTTTAATCTTTTCAGGGTGACTGCTAAACCGTGTCTTCCACTCTTCATGGAGGAGACATTGATGCTTTGTGTTGGAATGCTCCATTTTCCTCCTGTGTTACTGTGCTGTGGGGAGTATTGATTCATTTCTTGAAGGTTTGTTTCATTTCTTTGGTGGCTTTGTTGTCCTTTAGTATCTACTCTGTGTTTGTCCTGGGTTGTTTTGTGTTTTGTTTAATATTGCTTTGTAGCTGTATCCAAGCTGAAACTTTGGTTAAATTGCTGCTGGGAGCTGGCTGTTCTCTCTTTGTTCCTGTGTAGGTTGTCTCTGTACAAGGCCGGATCTGCACCTGGCTACTCTTCTCTTCTGCTGGGGTGCACACTGAAGGGGCGCAATAGTGGTGTGTACTGGTAAACCCCAACACGGTGTGGTATTTATAGATCTTGTGTGTATAGCGCTTGCTGTGTTGCATGCTTGTGTGGAGTTGGGTTTGTTGTCTCTTTTCTTCTCTTTTCACTAGGGCCTCCTGAGACGGGAGCTGTGTGTGCTGACCCGACCTTATTATCTTGAGAAGTTTCAGCCAGTTACCCTTTGCAGTTTTTTCTTTTTATTCACTTCATAAATTGTAATTATCCTAATTTGTAATAAATTTGAATTTCTTATACATATTTACGCCTCTGGTAAATATGTTCCTTTTGCGGGGAAGGCTTAGAATTAGTCACGCTACAGATTTACGGGGTTTCCCCAGCCCAGATTAGGGGGTGGCGTAGTCAGACACTAAAGTAGGTATTCTGCATGTCAGGTACCACAATATGTCTCAGTGTGTTGTCAAACGAGATCGCCAGAGCATTACTTGTATGTGTTACATCCGCAGTGGCGCTCAGGTGAAAATGGCTCTAATATGATTTAAGCAGCTAGAATGACATTTTTCGTTATTAGGGAATATTTGGTGCCTAAATTATTAAAGAACACGTTATGTATTGTTTATTCTCGCAGGTCAGATGTAGATTTGTTCCAATGGACAGCCATAATCAGGTAAATATATTATCAGCGAACCCGACACGTATTATGTAAAGAACATCAGAATTTGTTTTCTTCTCGGTCTGGTCCTTGTTGACCAATTGTCTCTAGTTTATGTCGTGTGTGAGGGCAATATTATGTTGATTAGTGATAACTGGTTGATAGGTCTCATTGTGTTGTCAAACGAGAGGACGCTAGAGCATTTATTGTGTGTTGCTAAATCGCAGGCGCCAGGAATAAAAATGGGTTTCTAATATAATTTAACCAGCTAGAATGACATTTTCTATTGTCATGGAACATTTTCTGCCTTAATTATTGAAGATTATCTTCTTCTTAGTTGCCTCGCAGTTCCCATAAGCGATTTGTTCCCATTCATATCCTTAATCATCTAAATATATTTTCAAGCAAAACCGCATAGACACGAGGGCGTAAATACATATGAATGTGTTTTGCTTCATGTCAGCTTCTAGCCGACCAATTCTCTTTAATTTATGACGCATGCGGAGGGCAATATTATGTTGATTAGTGATAATCGTTGATAGGTCTCAGTGTTGTCAAACGAGATCGCTAGTAGAGCATTTATTGTGTGTGTTACAAACCGCAGTGGCGCCAGATGAAATGGCTCTAATATGACGGTACGGAGCTTAAATGACATTTTTCGTTATTATGGAATATTTTCTGCCTTAATTATTGGAGATCATCTTCTTTCTTGTTTATTCTCGCAGTTCCCTTGTTGTTTTTTTGTCCCTTTCATATCCTTAATCATCTAAATATATTTTCAAGGAAACCGCATAGACACGTAGTATGTAAAGTACATCAGAATTTTGGTTTGCTTCGTCAGGTTCTAGCTGACCACCTTCTCTAATCGGCGTCGGTGTCAGGAAAATATTATGTTGATTAGTGATAACTGGTTGATAGGTCTCAGTGTCTTGTCAAACGAGTTCGTCAGAGCATTTATTGTTTGTGTTACAACCGCAGTGGTGGCGCCAGAATAAAATGGCTCTAAGGCGGTCAACCAGCTAGAATGACATTTTTCGTTGCCGCGGAATATTTTCGCCTTAATTATTGAAGATTATCTTCTTCTTGTTTGCCTCGCAGTTCTATGTTGATTTGTTCCTATTCATATCCTTAATCATCTAAATATATTTTCACAAAACCGTGATAGACACGTAGTATGTCAGGTTATGAATGTGTTTGCTTCATGTCAGTTTTAGTTGACCAATTCTCTCTTTAATTTATGACGTGCGTGAGGGCAATATTATGTTGATTAGTGATAACTGGTTGATAGGTCTCAGTGTGTTGTCAAACGAGATCGCCAGAGCATTTATTGTGTGTGTGTTATAAATCAAGAGGGCGCTTTCAGATGAAAATGGCTCTACATGATTTTAATACGGAGCTAGAATGACATTTTTCGTTATTATGTAATTTTTCGTTTTAATTATTGGAGATCATCTTTCTTGTTTATTCTCTTGCAGTTCCCATGTTGTTTTTTTTTTCCCCTTCATATCCTTAATCATCTAAATATATTTTCAAGGAAAACCGTGATAGATAATGTGAGTATGTAAAGTGACATCAGAATTTGTTTGCTTCAAGGTCAGTTGACCAATTCTTCATTTATGTCGTGTGTCAGGGAAATATTATGTTGATTAGTGATAACTGTTGATAGGTCTCAGTGTGTTGTCAAACGAGATCGCCAGAGCATTTATTCTATGTGTTACATCCGCAGTGGCGCTCAGCTGAAAATGGCTCTAATATGATTTAAGGAGCTAGAATGACATTTTTCGTTGTCATGGAATATTTTCTGCCTTAATTATTGAAGATCATCTTCCTTCTTGTTTATTCTCGCAGTTCCCATGTTGTTTCTTTCCCTTTCATATCCTTAATCATCTAAATATATTTTCAAGGAAACCGCATAGACACGTAGTATGTAAAGTACATCAGAATTTGTTTGCTTCTCGGTCAGGTCCTAGTTGACCAATTCTCTCTAATTTATTTCGTGTGTGAGGGAAATATTATGTTCATTAGTGATAATTGGTTGATAGGTCTCAGTGTGTTGTCAAACGAGATCGCCAGAGCATTTATTGTATGTTACATCCGCACTGGCGCTCAGGTGAAAATGGCTCTAATATGATTTAAGCAGCTAGAATGACATTTTTCGTTATTATGGAATATTTTCTGCTTTAATTATTAAAGATCACGTTCTGTCTCGTTTATTCTCGCAGGTCAGATATTGATTTGTTCCCACTGATATCCTTAATCATCTAAATATATTATCAAGGAAACCGCATAGACACGTATTATGTAAAGTACATCAGAATTTGCTTCTCGGTCAGGTCCTAGTTGACCAATTGTCTCTAATTTATTTCGTGTGTGAGGGCAATATTATGTTGATTAGTGATAACTGGTTGATAGGTCTCAGTGTGTTGTCAAACGAGATCGCCAGAGCTTTTATTGTGTGTGTTACAACCGCAGTGGCGCTCAGATGAAAATGGCTCTAAAATGATTTAAGTAGCTAGACAGACATTTTTCGTTGTCATGGAATATTTTCTGCCTTAATTATTGAAGATCTTCTTTCTTGTTTATTCTCGCAGTTCCCATGTTGTTTTTTTTCCCTTTCATATCCTTAATCATCTAAATATATTTTCAAGGAAACCGCATAGACACGTATTATGTAAAGTACATATGAATGTGTTTGCTTCTCGGTCAGGTTCTAGTTGACCAATTGTCACTAATTTATGTCGTGTGTGAGGGCAATATTATGTTGATTAGTAATAACTGGTTGATAGGTCTCGGTGTGTTGTCAAACGAGATCGCCGGAGCATTTATTGTGTGTGTTACAACCGCAGTGGCGATCAGATGAATATTTCTCTAATATGATTTATTCAGCTAGAATGACATTTTTCGTTATTTAGGCATATTTTGTGCCTCAATAATAAAATAAACAGGTTATTTCTTGTTTATTCTCGCAGTTCACATGTTGATTTGTTCCAATGCACAACCATATTCAGGTAAATATCACCGAACCCAACCCGTATTATGTACATATGAATGTGTTTGCTTCGCGATAAATGCTCAACAAAACTATTTTGGAAAAAAGACCCAGTAAGTGGTGTGCGTGTTATCCGTCCTGTTGCTGTATAAAGGGGTTTGGTATGGCCTCCATGCTGTCCTGAGGGCAGATCAGCACCACCGCTGTACCCCGACACACAACTAGACCCAGCTGCCTGGTGTCCTCTGTCAGCTTGTATTGATCATCAGGGTCTGTGTAACATCAGAAAATACAGCCACACATTTACTATCAGTACAGACCTATTTAAAAAGTAAAGATCTAAAATAATTTTATATTAAAAAAAATGCTTGAAACAAAAAAAAGAAAAATTATGGTTCAGGTTAGAGCTGAAAAATATAGCCAAAAAATAGGGTCACTCTCGGGCTGGACAATACGAGCAAAAATCAGTATCAGGAGTACATTAACAAGTTATCATAATTATGGTTAATGAATAATTATTTCATTTTTTAAAGATGTTTGATTTATGCCCTCATTGTTCCCCAAACAGGTTTGTTCTGTCAATTTATGCGAGTGATTATTTGTCATTGTGAACACACCACATCGTCACCACAATGAAATGTGACCTCTACGTTTGACCCTTCCACAAAGGAGCAGTCAGCTTTTTTTGGAAGCAGCCAGGGAGCATTGCTTGGGGACGGTACCTTGCTCATAAGTACCTCAGTGGTACCTTTACCAGTTTGGGGTTTGAACAGGCAACTTTCCGATCACAGGGCAACTCCCTAACCGTTACACTACCAACTGCCCCAGAAATACTACGACAAATCATGCAGCCGAGATTCCCACATTTGGGGAATTCGCAGACAATTTTTCTTCAAAATAATATTGGTTTATCGGCCAGCTTCAGATTAATAATTACAGTTTCTTCAGGGAACTTACCACGCATGTACTCAATGGTGCCGTCCAACACCACGTTCAGCAGAGGGTCAAAACCTTTCAGGACTCCACTTGCTGTGGACGAGACAGATCCGACTTATGAGACGTCCTTAACAGAAATTAAGTGTCTGTTCCAAATGTTTTTCACTTTCTAGACTCTCTCTATACAGTTTTTACAAAACATGTTAACAAAAAATCATGCCAATGTTTTGACTTCTGTCAGCTAAGAGATTTTCCTGATCAGTAATTAACCCACAAACTGTTATGGAATTACAATCGCAGGACGGCAAATGGTTAGCAAACAACAAATACTTTACCTTCACGTCCTCCTTGGAATTTCACCCTTATGGTTTTGTCGATGTATTTTGACAAATCAAATATACTCTCCTTCTTCTTTTTCTCTTTATCCTGTACAAGAACCAGACAACGTGTTAGGACATAAGCCAAGGTCTCAGAATTTGGGCCAATGGGCTGCACCAAAAGTAATGCAAAAATGGGCATAACTTTATCAACTAAAAGTGGAGCTGCAAATTGCACATGTTGATAAAGGCATTCTTGCAATATACATATGTTTCAAACCAGAACAATGAAGATCTTACAAAGAAATTTGTTCTAAAAAGCCACTTAATGCAGCTCTCATTAGGATTTTGACATTAATCAATGTTTTCTTATTTGGGATTTATTATTATTCCCACATGTTCCTTTTTATCCATTCATTCTTCTCAGCACACTGTCCGTCTCATTAGGATTCCATACATTTTAAGGCCAACGTATAAAAATATTAATTTAATAATTAGAATTTAAAATAAGCTAACTGTTTTAATAATTACTTTTAATCTCATTTATTTGAAACTGACTAATTATTACTACATTTGCCGACTTTGTTGCTTTAATCAAAGTATTTTAGAGATAACATCTCATCAACTTGTATACCAGAATTTCTATGAATTTACCACTTCAAAAACCGTACATTTATGTAGATTTAAATGTGGGTTAAAATAATCCCGCATTTGGAAAGTCTCCGATTTTACTACCCCACCGTACAGGTAGGTTATAGATAAAAGAAAAAAATATTTTTAAAATAAGATTTTAACATCTAGAATCCAATAGGCTACGTGCACAAAAGAACTTCCGGCTAACTTCCGTGTGTTGAGTGTACGGTCGACTACTTCCGTTTCGTGGCATTGTTATTTTGATTGCGGAAGATGGCATATTTCACCCGTTATCTACAAGGACTCCCGAAAATTGACGTGAACGACGTCCACAGGATTGTCGACCACTGTTCATCTGCACCCGGTTGCAAGCGTGAAAAAGGATTTAAACTGTACATATCAAGTTACATCCACAACTTTGAAGGCGAGTAGCAGCGATAGCTAACGTTACTTCAGCTGTTAGCAGCTAGCTCAGCTGTTAGACGTTAGACAGCACCTAAGGGTATTACTAATATCAAATCGTGTCAGTGTTACGACATACTTTATTAGTGTTATTAAAAACCTTGTTATATTGGTATGATTAGCAACTGGTTGTGTGTATTTTAATTTGGGTTTGTATTTCCCCTCAGTATTCAAGAAAGACCCAGTGACAGGTGTAGTGTGTGTGTGAGGATGTTATGTTATCCGTCAATGGACAGATCAAAACCACCTCACAGTGCATGCCGAGTGTAGGATAAGATAGCATTCCCTTAAAAAATTGTTAGGCCTACTTTTCTCAATCAAATCAAGAAAACAGTGGTTGTGTTACTTGTAGTTATGAAGTGATGAATTTTACTGATGTTTCTCAATTTGTTTCCAATAGGTCAGGTCCAATAGGTGACTGTTTGCTTCATGGCTGGCTGCTCCTCTTCCTCCTTCATCTTTTTTTTTTTAAACAAACAATACACTGATTCACACCATAATTTAGTTTGCCTTACATCTACTGACATTTTAATTAATAAATTATTTGTTTGAAATATCAACTTGGTCTCCCTTCGTATTTAATTTCCCTCAAGTGGGCCTGACTCATTGAATATTACTTTAAAATCTAGCAACACATTGGTGTGGGTTCACCTTTGCTGTGTACACTTTAAGTCAAGTGGTCAATGTTACAACCCTGTTTGGCTCATTTTCTGATTAGTAACTTAAATGAACTTGAAGGCCTCACATTATGAGAAATCAACAAGAACAAGACAGTTCTTAGGTCATTGTTTACTGATAATTCATTTTTATTACAGCAGATATTCATGAAAAAGAAAGAACTCATATATGGGCAGCAACTTAGTTGATCTGTTCAGTATTCTCTTCTCTGCCACAGAGACCAATGCCTCCCTTGTCACACGGATGAACCTTGATGTTACTGGCTCGATGAGCCTCCAGAATGCCATCAGGTGGTCATAAGAATGGAATCTTTCAAACAAAACACACAAAAATAATTGTTAGTCATGGGAGACTAATTTAGTTATGCATGGTCAATCATCTTACTTTTTACTCGACTTACTACATTTGTTTTACATGAAGAAGGGATTCTCCAGAGTGAATCAACCCATAGTCATGGGCCCAGTTGTTCAAAAGTACTCCAAAGGGATTTTGGATAACCGATTGGATTAAATCTTTAAAACTGGTTGTTCAATGGGAAAAATAGGGATTCTGAAATCAGATCACCTAATCCAATCTCAGTTTTAATCTGGATCAAACCTTAACTTTGTGTTGTTCAAATGTTTGTGTTTGAATTGGGATAGATTTGATAAAAATCAGGATAATCCTGATCCCAAGACAAAGGTGGATTCGCTTGAAGGAAAATACTCTTGTAAGGTGGACTTTTAGTGTAGCAACATTTTACCATGTGTAGCCCATCTTTACTTTCACTAAAATACAGGACTTGCGTGATTTCTCGTTCATTACCGTTAATATGGTACAAGACATCGGCTTTCTGCAATTCAAAATACCTTAATTATGACTTACCTTGTGTAAAATCGGATGTCCTCGTCCGATCCTGCAAAGCGCCTCAGTCCAAAACAACTCGACAGCTGGAGAGCCTGTATTTGTGATTCGAGCTCCTTTACTTTCTCGCGAAGTGTCATTTTCATCATTTTCCTCAGCCAACTGATCTGCGATCCTTGCTGTTGTACGAGTGAGACAGTAATCCTGATCTGGTGCCAGGGTAGGCACCCCCATCTCTTCCTCTGAGTCGATGTCATGGACAGGAGGAGGAGGGCTCTCCGCTCCCACACACTCGCCCTCGGTGCCGGTCTTAGAAAATTATTCCATGAAAAAAGAGCAGGAACGGCCCCCTTCTTCAACCTTCTCAATTTCCCCGGTTTGTTTATAAAATCGTTAAAATGCCTGCTGCAAACACGATTAGTCTTGTTTTGGGAAAACACTCGGCTCTCACCGACGCATCCTTGGGAAAGCTATGAAAGCTTATAATACTATTGTACCTCGACGAATTCGTACAAAGGGGTACACAACAATGGAGTGTGGTCTTTTTTACGCGTTGATATGCCAACCGCCTCTCTTTTACCAGATATCCGCTCATTTTGAGACGTGTATTAACAATTTCTACTACAAACTGGCGTCTCCAGAAAATCTCCACAACAACAACACGGCCTACCGGAAGTAGTCGACCGTACACTCAACACACGAAGTTAGCCGGAAGTTCTTTTGTGCACGTAGCCTATTTAATATGAAAGATACTGGGTGCGTTCGACATGGGCTTAGGTCTGTCTGCAGCTGACGTGACGTAGCACGAGATCTTACTCCGGCTGCAGGGGCGGAGAAAAAACTGACTGGCGACAAGCCGGACAACTTTTACCGCTCGTAGTGCGCGAGATCTGCAGTGGCTGAGCTCGTGGTGCTGGCGTTTCCTGTGTTCTTGCATGAAGAATACGGAGATCAGCAAAGGCAAATTAAAACTTTAAAAAGATATGCGTCACATTATTTTTATAATCTGATGCTTGTAGTCTCCTTTGGTTTACGGAACAGGGCAGAATAAATCTCAAAACAACTCTTTACTGCAGGCTACATTTTTAATGTAAGATTTTTTCAAATACATAAGAAGAGAGGTGATTTTAGCCTAGATAAATAAAGCTTAACCTGCGAGGGGAGGAGTAGCTGACAGCATGTGTCCACACGATTTTTACACATCCTTTTTCCTACATTAAGGTTGACAGTACAGTTCAGCAGAAAGTCTAACCTGTTGTGCTAGAATGGCCAAGAACTATATATCTGAAGAAAATCATCCCCAAAAGTATTGACAATAGTGTTTGACCCAACAAATTGCCTCTAGCAAGTATCAGCAAATAAAAGCTTATTGTGTATTCACCAGTCCGTAGCTTTCTGCCTTTTCTTTGGACACACACAGTGTGTCAATGTACCCTCAGAGTAAGTTATAGTAATTGAAACAGTTTCAGTTGCCATGGCTCAGTTTTTGAGCCTTTATATAAGCCCAACCATCTACCCATAAACACAACACCTTTTCCACTGCAGAATTGCATAATCAATTGACAATCTACTCATTAAGGTTAATTTAGGGAATTCAACTGTGCTACAGTAGAAGACTTAATGGGAAACCTGCACAGCAGTTTAATTTTGTGTGATTTCATGTCTTTATCTGATAAAAATAGCATATGGGCATTACCCTCAATGTCAGAAGGGTTTGGCAAACTGTTACACATTGCTTATTTACTCAATAATATGTTAGGTGATGTTAACAGATGTTCTAAAATATCAAGCTAGACAGATGACACTCATATCAAAGTAATGTTGTGATCATATGTAGGGCGATGCTAGATGTACACTTTCAGAGAGAAAACATTTTTTTTTAATCTTTTTGTTCTACTAACCTTACTTATAAGAATAGAATGTAAAATGGAAGGGTCACTGCCAGGAGGATGTAAATAAATCTATACAAATATCACCTGCATGCACATTACTTCTTTTACAATAACCAACTCCTCATTCAAACCATTTTCAGTATTTAAAAAAGCTCAAAATATTGTGAATTGTGGCCCTGTATGAAAAGATAGCTGGCAGAAAAAAAACATTTGTTTTAAGGATTCAAAGTTTATATTGTCATATGTGCAAAGTACAGTGCACAGAGTACTATGCAATTCTTACTTGCAGAATGCAATGCTTTCTTTACAGAATAGATGATTTGACAAATAAAGCAGTGCAACATTACAGTAACTAACAATAAAAATACAACTAACAAAAACTAAAGTGTACTATTAAAGTGGGCATTTCTTTTATTTATTATGTTTTATTGTGTTATTAATTGCATTTATTTTAACTTTATTTTAGCAGGTAAATTGTCTGAAAACCAGTTCTCACTGCTTGACATGACATAATACAAAAACCAAAGTGAAAACATCCAACACCAAAGAGAAAAGAAAATTAAAAACAAATAGATAAACAAAAACCCTTAGTCACTAAGGTGGAACAAGCTCATGAGGAGATTTGTTTTAATGGCTTTGGAGTTTGCTGAAGATTGTAGTGTGCTGTTGTAAATTTTTATATCATTCATAACAATGGAAAATGGACAAATGTACAGAGGTTTCTGGGGATCTTTCACAAAATGAACATGAATCATTGAGGGCTTTTTTCTTTCTTGAAATAGCAGGTAACGCATCGGAACTTCCTGGGATACAAACGTCACACACGTCATGCGCGTCCCTAAATTTCTTCAGCCAATAAGGGCAAAGTTGTGTCGTCACGGAGGCGGTTCTCAGCCTGTGCTGCCGGTTGAGAGGTGCTGCAGGATCTGTCTTACGGCGTCTTGCTCTCGCGAGCTTTTGTACCACGTGGCACGATGACGCGTGGTGACGTTTTGCAGCGCCGACTGAAGTCGGACAAAAAACTCTTACCAAGATGCATTGCGTCAATACCAGAATGCATTGCTTTAAGCCAGCGCTGTAAGCGGCTGCATCAAGTCGAACGCACCCTATGGGGTGCTCTCTCGCGAGAGCAAGACGCCGTAAGACAGATCCTGCAGCACCTCTCAACCGGCTGCATGAGCTGAGAACCGCCTCCGTGACGACACAACTTTGCCCTTATTGGCTGAAGAAATTTAGGGACGCGCATGACGTATCCAAGGAAGTTCCGATGCGTTATCTGCTATTGCTCCCTAAAAGCAGACGAACCAGTGAGAACGCGTTTTCTGTTAATTAATCTACTACAATAAAGTTGAAATATATATAATTAATCATCAAATATAATAGGTTTAGTCAGTGCAGAAGGCATTCAAGTAAGAACTGCATTGTACTCCATACACTGTACCTTGTACATATGACAATAAAAATCTATGACTCGTTGAAACAAGTGAATTGGATCTTTTTTCTGGCAGCTGTCTTTTTACACAGGGCCAATATACACCATAGTTTGTCCTACTACAAAAAACACATCTGGCTAGCTTGGTATTGTAGAACATCTGTTTAAACAATATACTATTGAGTGAATAAGCATTGCGTATTAAAGTTTGCCAAACCACTCTGGCATTAAGGGTAATGACCCTATGCCAATTTCTAACAAATAGAACAATTAAATCACACAAAATTAAACCACTGTGCAGATTTTCCTCTCAGTCTGAAGCTGAATTCCCTTAATTAACCTTAATGAATAGAGTGTCAATTGATTATGCAATCCTGTAGTGGAACAGGTGTTGTGTGTTTCTGGGTAGATGGTTGGGCCTATATAAAGGCTTAACATTTACATGAGTTGAGCCATGGCGACTGAAAAGGTTTCAATCACCATCACTGACTCTGAGGGCACACTGGCACTGCATGTGTCCAAAGACATTGCAGAAAGGTTAAGGACTGGTGAGTACACAATAAGCTTTTATTTGCTGATGCTTGTTAGAGGCAATTTGTTGGGTCAAACACTATTGTAAAGACTCTTTGGCTGGCCTTTTTTTTTCTAGATAAAGAGTTCTTGGCCATTGTAACGAGACAGGTTCGACTGTCCACAATGATGCAAGGTAAGGTTCCTTTTTGTATGTGCTTCATTAAAATACTATTAAATGGGAGAACACTTTAAAGGATTAGCCTGTTAACTACCACACTATCTGCTTTGCTTTCTGGTTTTAATCCTGTCAGCAGCAGAGTTCCCAAGCCCCAGTACCCCACCTGTGCCCCTGAACCTTACTATTCGTGCCCGTCCACCATCAGCACACTCTGCAGGCCCCAGCACTGCTGCAACCCCACCTGTGCCCCTGAACCCTGCCATTACCATCCATCCACCACCGGCACACTCTGCAGGCCCCAGCACTGCTGTAACCCCACCTGTGCCCCTGAACCCTGCCATTGTCATCCGACTGCCACCAGCACACTCTGCAGGCCCCAGCACTGCTGCAACCCCACCTGTGCCCCTGAACCCTGCCATTGTCATCCGTCCACCACCAGCACACTCTGCAGGCCCCAGCACTGTGGAAGAGGACTTATGCCAACCAGGTATAGTGCCTATTAGAACAAATCACTATAAAATTGAGAAACTGTAATGATGGTACAATCTTTTCCTTACAGAAATGAAACACCGGCACACACTTCTCCTTCTCTCAACAATAAAAAAAACATCGGGCGCTTTACAACACAAATAAACCAGCTTTTTATAAAAGGGTCCATAAAGACCTTCAACCAGACCACAAATGCTCACTGGAGCAGATAAGGAAAAAGATCTCAAATATGTTGGCCACCTACAAAAGAGTAAAAGACAGATGTCTGACCACAGGGGAGGCAAGAATCAACTGGGACTATTACACGGTAAGTAGAATAATATTTACCAGTCATGCCATTTTAACTGAACACTAATACTAAATGTAGTATGAGTTCCAACATCTACTACAGAATCTCTAGCAGATGTCATTTTACTGGACTTGAATCTCTGTTTCCACAGATTATGGATGACATTTTTGGCCGGTCGGGAGTTGGGAGTGCCCCAGAGGGCACAATAATGTCCACACCTCTCTCTACCCCTCAGCCTTCAGTAGTAGAGGCCCAACCAGCAGCAGCAGCTGCTGCTATTTCGACTAAACCGGCTACAGAGCGGGCCACGGGTAGGAAACCAGCAAGCCAAGCTGCAGGGTTCTACGAGAGTTATGAGGCCCATGCTGAGAGGAGAACTGCTGTGCTGGGATCCTTTGTGCGCCCAGATTTGGAGAGGTTCAAGAGGCTGAAGGAGAGAAGAAGGAGAAACTTCGAAAAGAAAGTTCTTACAAGTCTTGGGCAAATGTCAACGAGTTTACAGGAGATGGTTAAAGGCCAACAGGAAATTGTAAAGCTCTTACAGACTCTTACGCAGCACAAATAAAAACACTGCAACAAACTATCTGTGCCATGTAGTCACTCCCTTTGGGTATTCCAACCTAAGTACACTTAGTCAGTATAAATGACTAGTTCTCTAAGGACTTAGTTACTCTGAGATTCCCTGCTGATTTGGCAGGTTTCTTGTCTCCTAGTTTCCACGAGAGGCCACAGGGAAGTATATCAGGAATCTTGAGTGTGAGACACTGCCCTAAAGAGGTAAATTACAAGATGCAACGCATGGAGGAAAACGCAAACCAATGCACTTGCTTTACACTTTGCCACCAACCCCTTTAAAGCAGTCAGTTCTATTATGCACCTTGGACCTCCAGTATCAAAATGGCAAATTTGAAAACCAGTATGCACAGATGTTAAACAAAAAAAGGTTTTATCCAATGCAAACTTGCACACTCCCTGGGCTTTGAACCCCTAACCTTTGGTTTATTAGTGTAGTGCTCTACTGGCTGAGCCACAAAACTTCCTATATAAAGTAAATATAGGGACTTCTATATGGTGTCAAATAGGAAACAACACAACTGGTAAACATAGTGTTAATATATTTTTTTTATTATTGATATATTGTTTAATTACATAGAATTATTAAAATAAAATATTAAACTTCACAAATGTACAGTAGGAATCAATTCCACACATGTAGAAGGTTGAGGGGTGTGGGTGATTTGACCTTTACAGACTATTACAAATTGTGTCTCTGTAATGAACTGCCTGTTCGTTTAGAGGCAGAGGTGCATAAATGCCATCATCCAGGGCCTCATTGTAAATTATATCAGGGTGCTGATCCCCTGGGTCATAGCACAGGTTGTACAGAATGCAGCAGGCACACACTGCTGAACTAATCTTCTGAATACTGTCCATTTGAAGGTATTTCAGTCGACGGTATTTTGATTTTAGAATTCCAAATGCCTGTTCAATGACCACACGAGCACCAGTCAATTGCCTGTTATAGTTTTTTTGCCGGTATGTGAGGTGCCCGTTGTCCCTGTATGGCTTCAGCAGCTGAGGCAACAGTGGGAAGGCAGAGTCCCCAATGATGTGCATATTCTCTGGCACAAGGGAGCGGGGATCCTCCACCAGAGCCTGAGCAACTGCTGTGTGCCGGAAAGCTCTGGCATCATGCCAGCTACCAGGGTGGCCCACACTTACATGGCAGAACCTCCTCTGGCTATCACAAAATCCCATCAGAATAACAGAATAGAAATGTTTGCGATTTAGGTATGCCAGTGGGTTCTCTAGGTGTGGCTTCCTAATTGGGATGTGGCACCCATCGACAGCCACAATGGTCCTTGGGAAACCTGCCCTAGCAAATCCCAACTCTGACCTATAAAGGTTTTCCCCCACAGGCCAAGTAATATGGTGTGCCATGTGTGTGTTTATCAGCACACAAAACTGATGGAGATGAACCATCAAAGTAGATTTGCTCATGTTAAAGCGGTTGGCAACACCTCTATAGGACTCTTGATTTGCTAGGGTCCATAAACAGGCCAGGACACTGTCTTTTAGCGGGATTTTGGTGTTTAGTGGATTTTGATGCACAGGACCAAGTGTGGTGATGACATCCTGGGATAGTAAATAAGATAAAACAGGTTATCAATAACATGGAAACATTGTTATAATAAAATATAACAATAAAGTAGCCTCAAAATGCCATACACACCTCCACTTGATCTTTAGAAAGTCGGAAATGACTTCTAAATTCTGACAGAGTGTATAGAGGGATGACATCATCCACAAATCCAAGAATTTTTGGAACAAGTCTAGAGAAAGAGATAAAATAAAGAACTCATTTATTTCTTTTGGAAACACATTTGTTTTGACACAAAACATTTTCATTTGGGTACGCAGGATAGGAGTAAATAACACCTGTTGAACTGTACTGTCTGCCTTAATGTATAAAAAAAGGATGTCTGAAAACCGTGCGCACACAGGCTGTCAGCTACTTCTCCGCTTGCAGGTTATGCTTCATTTATCTAGGCTAAAATCACCCCTCTTCTTATTTTTTTTAACTAAATACATATGTTAAAAAAGAGTAGCATGAGTAAAGAGTTATGACGGTGTTTTATGATCGGATCTGCCTTGTTTCCTAAGTCAAAGGAAACTACAGGGAATTTTTTTCAAATAAAAAATAATATTTTGCATATTTTGTAGAAGGTTTTAAATTGCCTTCGCTGATCGCCGTATTCTTCATGCAAGAACAAGGGGATTTCCGCGAAGTCGATTTCGTCTGCCACGAAAAACGCTAACGCCGCGTGCTCGGCCATTGTACTCAGATCTCGCGCACTCCGTGCCGTGAAAGTTGTCCGGCTTGTCGCCAGTCGGTTTTTCCTCCGCCCCTGCAGCCGCCGTAAGATCTCCTGCTACGTCACGTCAGCTGCAGACAGACCTAAGCCCATGTCGAACGCACCCATTATCTGATGTGTGGCTTCAGTGATGTCACTACCTGAGGTTAATTGGTAAAGGAACGCCTGCCCTGCCATCATGGCTGTGAAACTGAAAAAAGTGGATTAGTAAGATCATGGACTGATAATGTAAAAAAATCAACATAAATAATTTTATTAAATAACATTCAGTGTTCTTTTTATTCAACATACCTCTTCTGGATTAAAGTGTACTTGTGGTGACATGGGTGCAGATGTCTGGGGTGCCTCCTGTCAGGAGCCGGTCTGCACCTTAGCGGAGCAGACAGGAGGTGGCGCTGTGCCCCATTTTGCTTTGTTTGCTTTCGTCTCTGTCTCGTCTTGGCCCCAGCTTCCTGTGTTTTTGTTGAGTTTCACCTGTGTTTTAGTTCGGCCCCTTGTTTATGTCTGTGTGTATAAGTTGGGTCGTTTTTTGTCGGTTCACCCTGACACTCACCACTCTCTGTTTGTGTGCTCCGTGTGTTTATGTTGGACATTGTGTTTTTTGTAAATAAATCACCTCAATGTTAATTCCTGCGTTTGCATCCGACTTCCCTGTCTGAGTGGAACGTGACACCTCCTAAAAATGTGGTTTATAAAATGTTTCATAGTATTAAGGTGTTGCCAACTGTCATGGTATCAGCTATAACGCAGGCGAGGACGCACTGGAGCAGATCAACAAAAGTTTATTGGAGGGGAGCAGAGTCAACGAAAAACCAAGGAGCAAATAAGCAGGGCAAAAGATAGGGAAAAAACAATCCACAAAAAAAATACTGAAGTCCAAAACTCAGGTCCAAAAACTCAAGGTGGAGCCCGTGTCCCCAGTGAGCATGGCCATGGCCAAAACGGGAGAGCCTCCATGAGGAAACCAGGAAAGGAGCGCCTTGCGCTCCTCAATAACCCACGAGGCTAACAGAGGCGATCCCGGCGCTGCGTCTTGCCAGTCGCCGGATCGGAGCGGGGAAAAAAGACCTCACTGGGGAACACGAGCCTGTGGAGAAACAAAAACAAAGCAGGTGAAGTACATGGAGCAAAAACAGAGCAATAATCCAAAACGAAAGTCCAATGGCGGAGAATCAAAACGGGGAGAAAAACCGAGCTGGAGAAACAAATGCCTAACGTTAAAGCCAACCGAAAGCAAAGCCAGAGCATGGAATACAGATGTGATATGAGGGAGAAAGAACCAAAGAGTGGCTGGTTCGGTGGGCTTAAATAAGGCGCAAAACAAAGGCTAACGTGTGAGCGTCCCAATTCCCCAATAACCAAAGTAACGAGTGCCACCTGAAAACAATGATGAACGCGGGGTGTCCTAAACAGATCCTAACCTACTATGAAGGGCACATGCAGTGAAGACAACAATGCGGAAGTGAGGTGCGCTCTAAGTGGGGAGTGAACTACTCGCGTGAGCACGCAGTGAAGACAACCAGGACCCGGAAGTGAGCTAACAGGGAAGCTAGGCTAACCGGAGAAACAGGAGGAGAGACAGACACACAAGGCTGGACACCGAAAGTGTAACCCACAGGACAGAACAAATACCACCAGGTCAGAACTCCGGCGATCGAGGGCGTGGCACGGCCGGGCGAGGGGGGCGCGGCCGTGACACCAACCAGTCTTTAAAAAATAGAGGGACTTTGTGACAGAATAAATAAAGTGAAATTAACCACAACATGGAAATTAATCCAGGTGGATTTACACATTTCTACATTGATATGTTCCTGTGGCTCAGAAGTGCTATTACTTTACATACTGTACATTGTCCTGTCCATGCTCTTTAAAATATGGTAAACAAATACCCTATATAGCAACATGGTAGGTTTTTCTTTACGAAATGTAAAATATTGGAAAACTGTGGAAGAATTAACACCACACTCACCAGTTGTGTAATATTTTCAGGCTCGTCTCCTATAACAATATTAACATTTTCAAAAGCATCTAAGTTATACACCTTTAATTAAAATATAAGAATAACAAATTATTTCACTGGTAAAAAAATCAACATTCCCTAACCTCAGTGGGTTCATCACTGCCACGGTTTGATGGCTAAAACAATACAACAAAGGTGTCATGCATTACTTAAAAACTTGAATATGTTAAAACATTACAATGGGTTTAGTTCCGATATTAGAAAACAATATCTACAGTTATCTTTCTATTACATGTGCATCCATGATGTCACAAGAGGGCTGGATGTAGATTGTTTTGTCTTTTGACATCTTGCACAATATTGCTCCGTCAAGCTGTTGTCCCTCTTGTAGGACTGGTGCCAACAGCTTTGTATGATATGCCATCTTAATTGTGAGCCTGTACAACAGTGGTTAGATGATTTACAGAGTGTCTGAAGAGACTGTATAACAGCACTAAAATATTTTGGGACGTCTGCTACATAACACAAGCTACATTACTGTGCATTTACATAAACTTACAGTACGTTGTCATTCAGTTTTGCATGAAAAATCAATCTTATATGCTGCATTATCTCTTGTGCTGTCCACTGTTTTTGAAAATTGACTGCAGATATGATGTGTCCCTCTTCAGCCAGCAACATCCTCTTTGCACCTCTTGGGACTGTACTTTTATTATGGGTTCCCAGCAGGGAAACATTGCAAAGGAAAGGAGCAATGTCACTTCTTTTCTGTGTCCTACTCCTACGCCTTGGTAGTTTAAATAATTAAAAATAATTACATAATAAGAGTCAACTCTTTCATGTCCTATGTTCAAGAAAGTGCTCAAGTATAAAATGGTTGAACCATCGGTTAAGGTTTGCTTTTAAACGAGAATTTAACTAAAACAGTGACACATTAAATTAAATATATTGTCATATTAGTTAGCCTGACATAAGCTGTGGAAAAACTCACCGACGACTTCTCATATTGCCTACTTCTCTGCAGGCTGTCATGACCCCCCCTGGGCTTTAGACTTTAGTCCGTCATGTTGTGTGTTCTGTGTCGTCCATTTTGTGTTTGTATTGTTCGGCCATGTTGTGTGTGCTGTGTCGGCCATTTTGTGACTGTATTGTTCGGCCATGTTGTGTGTACTGTCTTCTGTCACTCAGTCTATGTCCCACCTTCCCATTGTGTCTGATTGGATGATCACTGTGTGTTAGTTCTTTGTAGTCACACCCTCTCCTTCCCATTGGTTGTCCTTGATTGGTTGTTTTGTGATCGCTGTCCCATTGGTTCCCCTTTGTCTCATTGGTCCAGCCCCTTGTTTGTGTATGAGTATTTAAGCCCAGTCTTTCCCATTGTTTTCTGTTGGTCCACCCTCACACAACCCTCTCTCTGTCGGCGTGGTGCTTGTAAGTTTGTTATGTTAAAGTAGTTTTGTTCTGTTTGTGGTTTTCGTTCAAGTTTTATGTTCCTTGTGCAGTCTTTGTTTTCAAGTAGTTTGGTTTTGTTTGTGGCCCTCGTGCCGGTTTTTGTTCTGTTTTGTTCTTTATAAATAAATGGCTTGCTTCGTGACCTCGCCTCATGTCATGCCGACACTCCCCAACGTGACACAGGCTAATCCCCTGAAATTGCAGGAAAACTGAAATAAAGGCCTTTGTACGCTAGGGTTAACGTTGACGTTCGTACTTGGTCGACCAAAAGCTGTCCTATTTCTTGCTCAGTAGACTGATTTTGTGTTGATTGTGTAACATCTGTTGTTCTGTTACTACTAAAAGCACTATCAATACTTTGGAGCAGTGGTGAGTTGTTTAAAATTGAATCCAAAATGTGTCTTTCTGCATTAGACATGGCCACAGACTAGCTAGCCGCTGTTGACTGCCTAACATTAGTCTACTATGATAAATAGTGTTTGAATGTTAGGGCTCCATCTATCGGTCAAATATGCCAGTAGGCTGAGTGTGTCAGGCTCATGCACTAGTAAATAATGGAAAATTTTGACTACCATGGACTGCCTCCACATTCTTCTATTCCAAATTTCTTTTTTTGTATTACATTGTAATGATTTGCAACAGTATTTTGAGAAAATTAAAACCTGTGTGCTGTTTGCTGAAGAGAGTATACAGACATGCAATTTTAATAATCTTGAGCACAGCCATCGTTTTATGCAGCAACACTTTGAAATGGTGGCGAGAATTCTTGACCATGTGTTACAGAATCGGGTAAGGCAGAAGTCTGTAAATATTTAGATCTTTTCATGCTCCAACATCAATATTTAAAATGACTTACTGTATGAGGCTGTTGAGCTTACGGGAAATGTCACCAGCATTGAGTTTAAAGATTTTTTTCCCCAAACAGCCGCTTAAACCACTCTTGTCCTTAAAAATAAAGGACAAAATGACTGCGAAATCATTGGAAACAGTTGCTCAGCTATGAAATACAGTATATCAAAAAAGAGGCAGGGTAACTACAGTGACAACTCTGTGTTACATATTGTAGGAGGAACAAGTGGAAGATGCCATTGTTGCCCTGACCGATCTCCACAATTCCCTCAAACAAATGTATAGTAAGATTGACGTGCTTCTTCACAGTCATTCAGCTGCGTCTTACCAGAACCCGTGGAAGGCCAAGGTGGTACATCATTTATTATATAGTAATAATAAAATACTACAACTTGTACTATAAGGAGCAGCTTCTGGCTTCATAAGAACAAATGTACATACATCAGTCAACGTAGTCGTCTGTGATAGTATGTGAATCAATGCACTTGCTTATACTGTGTTGTTCATTCCCTGTTATTTAGGGAAATGCATGAAAGGTTGTACTAATGTAATAAACCTGCAGATATGAAATCACTCAGGATCAAATAATGCATCTGAGAGAGACAGGCATGTCATGGACATCAATTTCTTTTTGGCTGGGGATTAACACTTGTACATTGAGAAGACGGCGACATGAGTTCACATAATCTGACTATTATGACGCTATTCCTGATGAACACCTTGACAACATCATTAGGACCATTATTGCTCAAACACCTAATGCTGGTTTTTCACTTGTCTAAGGTGAGTATACATATCCTTGCTGTATAATAGATTTCTGCAGTCTTGACTGTTCCAAATTGATTTCACTACTCCAGCGAAATGTAGACAGCTAACATATATAATGCTATAGGAAGCCTTTGGAGCAGAGGACTTTCTATACAAAGACGACATGTGAGGAAACACTTAGCCACGGTTGACCCTGTGGGCTCAATGATCCGAAAGAGATTGTAATTGTAAGCTAAAAAGCTATTCAGTTACAATTACAAAAAAAAGTGAAAACTTCCAAAATTCCACAATTAGGAAGCTGTACCTGTCAGAAAATCTTTACTGAGAGCACCTGTGTCAATGCCTGTTTCCCCCAAAAAGGAAACCTGTAGTCTGTATTTAGGAGAGGATTTTTTTGGCATTGCCACTGTTGCATTCCTCTACTGAAGGGATCAATTTTAGACACACAAAGGGCAAATGTACTGCTTTCATCCACTTTGCCACTGATCAAGTTCAAGATATCATCTGAACTTTAAATTGAAAATATATAATACATAAAGAAAAATACATAAAATAATACTTTATTGATCCATTGGATTGGGTGTTAGAAAAGCAGATCAAAACTGAAATGATTGAAAATACTAGAATGCAATGAGAATAACAATAATGTGAAAATACAGCTACACAGACATATCACTCTGGTAGCAGTCTGAGATCAGCAGGAACAGATGAGGTTTACCTCTGAAAGGAATTGATTGCTTCATTTAAAATGTTACCATTGCCTTCATATGCAGTAATGGGGAGGCAAAGTTAAAAAGTTATTAGTAATTAACAATTACCACCTTGGGTTAAAATGCAATTCTAAAGAAGTTTCAGTTCAAGTACTGCAATCCACACTCAGATGCATGAACCTCAATGGTATCAATGTTGAATTCACCTATGCACACAGGACACTCAACAGTCTAAAAATAGTCATTTAAAACATATTACATAATTTGCATGATTAATATAATTAATATAAGAAGTATCACAATCTCAGTCTGATATTCTGGACACACTGGTAGCATATTGTCCTGAGTGCAGCTTTCCTAGTGATAAAAAGACAAAACAGCATGAAATAACATTTTAAATACAGCAAACTACACTCATAGTCTGACAATCAAATATTTGACATACATCCTCAGAAGAACTGGACTGCATTTAGTCATGGAGGCATTTAGATGGCGGCGCGCTAGGACGCAGTGGCCACACCGGGCTCCAACCTTGGTGCTCCAACCCTGAAGTGCAGTAAGTGAGCCGGTATCCATGCTAGGCTAAAAGCTAACCATAGCCAACCAGCGCTGCCATCGCTTCTCCTCTCCGACGTTCGCTACTTGGACAATAAACTGGACTGCATACGACTGCTCCTGACTTCCCGGAATGAGATAAGGCACTGTTGTGTTTTCATTTTTACCGAGACGTGGTTGCATGAGGATGCACTAACCAGCTACCACGCCAATAGGAACGCCTCAGCGGGTAAGACGCATGGCGGCAGGCTGTGTGTTTACATCAATAACAGCTGGTGTAGAAATGCTGCGATCATCTCTGTGCACTGTTTGGAACATGTGGAGGTTTTAGCAGTCAGATGCAGACCGTTTTACATCCTGAGAGAGTTTACTGCGGTGATCATCATTGCTGTTTACATCCCGCCTAGCACTAGTGCTAATGCTAAAGCTAGTGGTGCACTCGGTGAACTCTACTAGATTATCAGTGATCTACAGGCAGTTCACCCGGATGGCTTCTTCATCGTCGCAGGGGATTTCAACAAAGCTTCACTCAAGTCAGTTCTACCAAAGTTTCATCAGAACATTGATTTTGCAACAAGAGGGAACAATATGACCTTGTTTACACAAACATCCAGCGTTCATACAAGGCTGCACCCCTCCCCCACCTCGGACAATCAGACCACATCTCCATTCTTCTCACCCCAGTCTACAGACCCATCAACAAGCAGATCAGACCAGCCATCAGAGATGTGAAAACGTTGCCCCAGGAGGCCATGTCTGCCCTTCAGGATTGTTTTAACTGCACAGACTGGGAGATGTTCAGAGAAGCAGCCACCTATGAACACTCAGTGGACTTGGAGGAGTACACAGACTCTAGCTACATCAGCAAGTGCATTGAGGATGTCACCATTTCCAAGACCATTATCACTTGACCAAACCATAAACCCTGGTTCTCTGCGGAGCTGCGCAACCTGGTGAAAATCAGGGACTCTGCCTTCAAGTCCAAAGACAAAGAGGCTTATTCCACAGTCAGAGCCAACCTGTCACGGGCCATCAAGGAGGCAAAGCGGGCTTATGCAGAGAAAATCAACAGACACTCCACATCCACAAAGGACACGCAGCGCATGTGGCAGGGCATCCAGACCATCACAGGCCACAAGCCAGCATGTCAGGCCTGCAGCAGTGAGCCCTCCCTGCCAGATGAGCTGAATGACTTTTTTGCACGTTTTGAGGCAGAGATCAAAGACCTATTAAAGAAGATCGCCCTATCACCGGATGACCACGTACCCCAGCTTTCTGCAGGTGACGTTAGAACAACTCTTCACAGAGTGAACCCGCGAAAAGCAGCAGGACCTGACAACATACCTGGTCGGGTGCTACGGGAGTGTCCTGATCAGCTGGCGGACATCTCGACAGACATCTTCAACTCATCGTGGAGTTCAACTGTGCTCCCTACCTGTCTCAAAACTACCAAAATCATCCTGGTGCCAAAGAAGTCAACAGTGTTCTGTCTCAACGACTACCGACCTGTAGCACTCACTCCCATCATCATGAAGTGGACCTCAGAACCTGGACCCATTACAGTTTGTCTACTGTCCAAACCGCTCTACAGATGATGCCATTTTGTCTGCCCTTCACCTGACCCTCTCCCACCTGGACAAAAAGGACACTTATGTCAGGATGCTGTTCATTGACTTCAGCTCAGCATTCAACACTGCCATTCCTCAGAAGCTGGTAAGCAAGTTAGACCTGCTGGGAATAAAGGCCCCTGATGATTTCCTGATGAACAGACCCCAATCTGTCTCCATAGGAAATGACACCTCCAAGGTCCTCAGACTGAGCACTGGTTCCCCACAAGGATGCGTGCTCAGCCCACTGCTGTTCACTCTGCTGACTCACGATTGTGCTGCACAGTACTTTTCAAACAAAATCATCAAGTTTGCAGATGACACAACATTGGTGGGTCTCATCACCAACAACGATGAGTCTGCATACAGAGAGGAGGTGAAACAACTGGTGGACTGGTGTCAGAGCAACAACTTGTCTCTCAATGTCAACAAGACCAAAAAGATGATTGTTAACTTCAAGAAGAAGATGGCTGCACACACACCCCAGCACATCGATGGGTCTGCCATTGAGATCGTCAGCAGCATGAAGTTCTTAGGTGTGCACATGACTGACGACCTCTCCTGGAGCCTCAACACCACCTCCATCACTAAGAAAGCCCAGCAACGACTACACTTCCTTTGAAAGCTGAAGAAGGCCAGCCTCTCCCCTCCCATCCTCACATCATTCTTTCGGGGGACTATTGAGAGTGTACTCTGCTCTTGCATCACTGTCTGGTACGGAAACTGCACCATCGCTGAGCAGAAGGCCCTACAGCGGATAGTGGGAACAGCAGAGCGCATCATCAGGGTTTCTCTCCCACCCATCTCCCAGCTGTACGAGAAACACCTCGTCCGTCGAGCTTGCAGCATCGTGAAGGACTCCTTCCACCCCTCACATGCACTGTTCTCCCTCCTGCCATCTGGCAGACAGTTCCGAAGCATCAGAACTCTAACTGCCAGACACTGTAGGAGCTTCTTCCCACAAGCTGTCAGAGCTCTCAACTCACTGCCACCACCAAAGAACTGATAAAATTGCAGCAAATGCAACTTTTTGGACAATATCACATATTTGGACAATATCACATATTTCACAAATATGCACAATTTTACCTCATTCTACCTCATGCTAAATTTGTTCATGCTTATTTTGTACATCTGACATTTTTGCACGTTTTGTCTTGTCCTGTTCTGTCTTTATAATATCCTGGAAACTATAATGCACAGTCACTTTTGAAGCATCTTGATATGTCTTCCTGCTGTCCCTGTTTAGTGTACAGAGATTTTTATAGTTTTTATAAGTATTTAAGTGTGTGCAGATATTTTTATAGTTAAGTTTGAGTCTTCTAAATTTTTCTTCTAAATTTGTATTATGTGTAATCTCTGTTTATATCTTTCTATATTTTATATTCTATGCGCCATGGGGGGAGGGGCTGGGTGAAACGGCATTTCAATACACTGTATACTATGTAAATTGTTGTATGACGATAAATCCCTCTTGAATCTCTCTTGAATCTTGAACTGCACAGATCTACATTCTCCTCCTTGCAGCTCTTGATGTGGACTGGAAGAACCTGAAGTGGAACCATCTTTCTACAGGTGGAGCATGGGGCTTTGGGCATGTTTTCAAATTCTTTTGCTTCTAGTGGTAATAGTGTTGTGTCCATTTGTTCTTGTAAAGGAGCTATATAAAGTGTACACTTTCCATTTCCACTGACCCCTGTCACGGTCTTGCCCGACTTGGACGGGACCGTGCCACCGTGAACCCAGATAAGTATCTGTTTTATTGTTTCTGGTTGGGCTCTGTGTCTGCACTTTGTGCCATTCTGATTAGTCACTCTCTGTCTAGAGCGTACCCTACTTCCTGGTATGTTGTCTGCACTGTGTGCTCCCTTCCCAGTAGGTCAATGTCTGTTTAGAACACCCCTCGCTTATCATTGAGTTCAGCTGTGTCTCGTTCTGCCTTGAGTTTGGGATTGGTGAGAGCACTCGTTTGTTGAGTTCTGTGCTCTTATTTAAGCCAGTTTTACCCAAGTGTCTCTGAGTCTGTTCCCCTCATGAAATATGTGGTTGTTCGTGTTGTGTTTTTGGAGCTCCTGCTCCTGCTCCTGCTCCTTCCCCTGTTTGGACTTTGGACCCTTTTTGATTCTGGTTTGGTTTTTGTCCCTTTTTGAATTGCCCCTTTTTGCTTCTTTGTTTTCACTCCTCTTTCTTGTTTTCTCCCCAGGCTCGTGTTCCCCAGTGAGGTCCTCTTCCCCGCTCCGATCTGGCGCAGCACCGGGATCGCTTCTGCTTCGCCTCGTGGGTGTTTGAGGAGTGCAAGGCGCTCCTTCTCCTGGTTTCCCCACAGAGGCCCTCCTGTTTTTGGCCACAGCCACGCTCACTGGGGGCACGAGCTCCACACGTGTTTTGGACCTCAGTTTTTGCTATTTTAGTGGACTCTGTTTTGCCCTGCCTGTTTTTGTCTGGTTTCTGTTCCCCTAATAAACCCTTTTTTGTATGCCTGCATAGTATCCTCATCCCCCTTCCTGCGACCACACCATGACAACCCCTTTTAGCTGCTGCCCACTATATCCATCTGAGTCAGGAGGAATGACAACTAATCTGCGTTGCTGACTCCCGCCTAGAAATTGAAAAACAGTAGATATAACAAAGGTGACATTTTGTTTAGGAATAATTAGTATTTTTAATATAGAAAAGTAATACATACCTGTGGACTTGTGTAGCAACCAGCCACCGCAGATACTTCCAAGTCTTGGATATGCATTCAACAGCAAATCTGTCAACTTGTGAAATCAATGTAATAAATAATTATATCTGAGCATGCAATTAATTTTAAAGTAAGATTTCCTGTTATTACAACAAAACGTAATGGTTGTGCTAATCTAAATGTACTTAAATATACCTGTGAATGTCTGATATTTTCAGCTAACATTAGAGAACGTTTCCCAAGACCAGCCAGTGTAAGGTGAAATTCCTCATCTCCTTTGGGTGTCTTCGAACGCTGTTCATCAAGTAGAAAAAAGTTAAAAGACTCTTATGTGGACGTACATAAGATGCAAAACGTCTTTTGCCTTTTGCCTTTTGCCTCTTTGCGAAAAAGTCCAGGAAAAGATCTGAAAATATAAATGTTTGTTTACTCACTAATAACAATGCAATTAATTTTTAACAATTCAGTTACCTATATAAGAACTGACACAACGTCCACAGGTATGATAAAACATACGTTCTGCAGCGCTGCAGCCAAGGGACAACATACCTAGCCATTTCTTGTTGCACTGACTGTCTGGAGCCATTGCACTGTGGCCACCTTACCAATTGTCCTGTATGTTGAGGTGTGCCTGTTTGGGCTGCTTGTCCCTCACCAGGTTGTGTTGTATTTCCCCACCTCACTGCCCTGACATTCCCTGGAGAACTTAACATGCTGTTCAACATCGACACCAGACTGTGTGCCGTGTTGATAATGTCTGCTAACTGGACCTAACACAAAGAACTCAGTAAAGTTAAGTGGCTAAAAACAAAGGTTACAACAACAGACACATTTAGCTTCAGTGTCAACACTATCACATTTTACGAGTATCGTCTTAGGACAATGTATAGTGAGATGCAATAACAGTTGAACACTACCTGATTTCGCTGTGAATCTGTAGTGGTGTCTTCTTCTTCAGCCATCGTAACACCAAGAAATTGAACGAACATTTGACGCATGCACAGTTTGTGGAATCAATGTATCTTCTCAACACTGCATAATGCCTGTGACCCTGTGACGTATTTTTGACAGTGCAGTGACGGATTTCAATTTATGTTCATAATGAAGAAACAACAGCCATAAAATTGCCGTTCGTATTTAGTTTTGTGAAGTTGTAACTTTTTTACTTGTATTCTGACAGACAAAATGCACATTACATGTGTATTACATGACGGAGTCCTGTGGTGGACCAGGGAGCAGACAGGAGTCCTATGGCAGAGCAGGGAGCAAACATGGGCTGTGAGGCCCTCCTGGGGACAAACTGGGGTCTGAAGGCCTTTGTGGGAGCAGACGTGGGCTGCACGGCCTTCCTGGGGGCAGGCAAGGACTACGGGGACCTTCCTGGGAGTAGGCAAGGGCTGTGGGTCAGGGAGTGTCTGGGCCTTAGGGAGAGTGTCAGGGAAGGTTCGAGGGCTAGGGAGTGTCTCAGGGGCCGGTGTGACACTAGGAAGTGGGTCAGGGAGTGTCAGGGCCTTAGGTAGAGTGTCAGGGGAGGTTTGAGGTCTAGGGAGTTTCAGGGTCCGTTGGGGCACTGTGAAGTTTGCCATGGACAGAGAGGGTGCGGGAGAAGGCGGTAAGGGCAGACAGGTCCTGGGAAACAGTGTCTGAGTATTAGGGGTGGTCAGGGCAACATAAACATGATGGAGGTGGATAGGGTCTGGGTGAGGGTGTTTGAGGGAGTGACTGGGGTAGTGGCTAAAAAATGAATAAGGGATTCTAATTTGGAGCAGGGCGAGGGCAGAGGTTGTGGCAGAGTAGACAGAGTCAGGGAGCAAGTGGGCAGAGTCAGGGGTGGAGTCGGGAGTGAAGTGGGCAGAGCTGGGGCAGAGTCGAGCGTGAAGTGGGCAGAGCCGGGGCAGAGTCGGAAGTGAAGTGGGTGGGGCCAGGGTTGGAGTCAACCCAGGGGTGGAGCCTGGAGCGGGGCCGAATGAGGAGCCGGAGGAGGAGGAGAAGGGATGTGGAGGTAAGACGGGGTCTTCTTGGGCTGAGGGGCAGTGCAGTTGGAGCCACGACATCGTGTCTGTCCCCACCTCTTTCGCCTTGGGCCACGGAGCCCCCCACACCATGTCGCTAGGTGGGCCCCCGCTAGTGAGAACGTAGGGAAGTCCTCCATGGCAGAGTTGTCCAAGGTGGGGCTGTCCACAAATGCCGAGACTGTCAGGATGGTCGGCCCCCCTCACCTTGGCCTCCTTCCAGCTGGGTCCAGCATCCACAGCCCCTCCTCTTCCATCTCAGGGTAGCCCAGCAGTTCCGAGATGGAATGGCAGCTTGCCACAGCCCGCTCCTCCAGCTGCCAGACTTCCCCAGCCTCACCTCCAACACTTGCAGTACCTCTGGTGTTGGTATGTCCATCTGTCATGTCCCGGGTCAGCATGACATGAGGCATGGTACTTGTTGCAAGCCGTTTATTCAAAAATCCAAACAAAAAAGGGCATGAGGGCCATAAAAAACCCCTCCTTCTTCAAACACATGTAGCACGCCCACACGGGAGGGTATGGTGAGGGTGGACCAACAGGAATCAATGAGGAAAACCAAACCTATATAGGGGAACAGAAACAAGGAACAGGATTAATCAGACAAGTGACCAATGAAGAGACAACCAATCAAAACTAGGGACTGAACTGAAACACAGGTGGGATAGCTAATGAACACTGATCTACCAATAGGACACACTGGGAAAGCGGGACAAGGACAAGACTGACAGGAGACACGAGACAGAACTAAATACACCAAAACCAACTAAACAACGGCATCTGCTGACCAAGGGATCCATGACAATCAAATGAATAATTTCAGTTTCATATTCCAATGATAGCTTAATATTGTATCAATCTAAAAAAGAGAGATTCAAGCATGAACATAAATTAAAAAGATAGTTTAATTGAAGAAACTAATCATTTTCAATTATATGAATGAGAAAAAAAACACATTGTGTGAACAACTGATTAGTATTACTTTTTTCAGTGCTTTCCTCAAAGAAAGTACAAGGCTATTGTTGGATATTCTACTTGAGCAAAATGTTTTTGAGAGATGTTTTAGATACTTAAAGCAACCAATTAGTCATCATTTTACACACTTACTTCTTGGTTAGCTGATCTAGGAAAGTTTAGGGTTTTAGAAGTTCTGACTATCACGTCCTTTTCTAATCAGTGTTATGACTGCCATTAGACTAAAGCTCAGCTACAAGCACAGAGTGTTTAATCAACTACTGAGATGCAGCATCATCTCTGCATGCTTTGTCAAATTAGGGTCCTCAGTGCAGCAGCCAAAAACAAGGCAGACTACAACACACGCTAGCAACTAAAGGGAAAGTAACAGTGAACTGACAAGGAACAGAACAAAAGACAGACTCTAAATAACCAGAACTAAAGAAGAAACAGAATAATTTACCAATGAAAACAGAAACTGAAACCAAGTGATTTAACTTAGGGGAAATGAGGGGATGAAACCAACTGATAAATAACAAAAAACAGCCCAAAAGCGGCCCCTAGTGGCCACCAAAGCGCGAGTCCAAGATCAAGTAGGAATGGTGTGCATCTCAGCATAGGCCAAAAAGCATAGTGATCAGCCTTTAATTGGTGCTATAGCAAAGGAGAACACATTCTGACCTCTAGGGGCACTAAAAATGCTACATGAATGGATCCAGTCTGATTCACTGAGATGCTTATCATACAATGCCGCTATTTGAACAATGGGATTGCTAAAAATGCTAAATAAATGGATGCATCCTAAACCACAAAGTACCACAAAGCTGAAACTTGGTCAATACGTAGATATGATGTGCTACTTAGCATTTAATGAAAAGTGTAAAGGTGGCACTAAAAATGCTAAAGAAATCTTGCAGTCTAATTCACTGACTCATTGCTTCAAAGCTTATCTCAAGAGCCGCAAGTCCAATTTTGCTTAATTTGGTATAAACAATCAGAAGTAACATATGGAAGAGGGAAATACATTCAAACACCTTATGTCTTGATATGATTAATGTAGTATTGTGGCTTTATCCTATGTCGTAAACATCAGCAGCATGTGGGTGTGTGTCTATGACATGCACATATACAGACACTCTACTGATATTCAATCCCTTTTGTGCGGCTTTTTGTGACTTTTGCTTGGACCCCTCCATTGCTGCTTGTGGCTATATTTATTATTATAATATTATTTTTCCCATACAAAAAAGATTGTCCTTGTGCAGCTTGAACTGTAAGTCATGCAAAACTGAAATTTTCATGTTAATATGGTGTGCAGTCTGAGTTATTCATTCATTCATTCATTCATTCATTATCTGAACTGCTTAATCCCAACTGGGGTTGCGGGGGGACCAGAACCTATCCTGGGAACTTACAGGTGCAAAATGGGGACCAACCCTGAGCACTGCAGGGCACACACACTCACACAGTCACACACACATTAACACCTTACGGGCCAATTTAGAGTCGCCAGTTAATCTATAGTGCATGCCTTTGGACTGTGGGAGGAAACCGAAGATCCCGGTGGAAACCCATGCAAACACGGGGCGAGCATGCAAAATCCACACAGAAAGGCCTTACGACAGCCCCCAGGGTTCGAACCCAGGACCTTCTCACTGTGAGGCAGCGCTAACCACTACACCACCATGCCGCCCTCAGTTTCATTCACTGAGGTGCTACTATGCACATTTATTATCGTATTGCTAACCTATAGCTAACACAAGCCACAAAGTTAGGAAGAATATAGACTTACTGTCATATCCATGGATGAAAGAAGAGGTACACATCTTAAAGCCATTTTCTAATTTGATGATTGGCGCTTTGGAGGAGGACTTACAAAGTTTCCTAAGTTTGGGCAAGTCTTGTAAACATCTTGTGTAGACTAGTGGAAAAGACCAAGCCGCTTTTCAATCGACGCAGAAGACAGTGAACTAATCACAATAAATACCCACTCATTAGCCCCCTCGCCCCCGCCCCACCACCACCAACCCTAACCCTAACCTGCCCGCACTGAAATCTGATTGGCTTATTTTGCTAAGTAAACCAATCAGGATTCTCTTTGTCTAGCACGGGCTACATGAACAGGCACACACGCAGTGATCCACACATACGCACGTTCTCTCTCTCTCTCTCCCCCTCTCATTCCATCATGTGCACGCTTCTCTTAAGTGCCCAATGCACAAGCTACTGTCTCAAGTGCATGCTCTTGTTTGCTTGCACTAGTTTCTGGGATATTTTATTCAATTTGCTGGCATCAGGGAACCACTGTCAATATGCGGCACACGCTGAACTGATAAACAGAACAAATTAGGCACACAGAATAAGCAATATATAAATAGAATATAAATAAACACTTTAAACTAGAAGTAGAATATAGCCTAAATAGCCTACAATTTGGTCTAAGAGTTTACACTGAAGTTGCATAAGATCTGTAACAGTTTCAGTATGAAAACCTCTATTAAATATAACAGTGTTTGAGTTGAAAAGCCATCATTCACAGTACAGGTCCATTCACGGACTCTCAGAACAGCCAGAGCCAACCTCTCTTGCACCATCTGACAAGCAAAGCACGCACATGCACAAAAGATCCAGGGGCACTTCAACAACACAAAAGACTCTCACAGTTTATGACAGGGCATTCAGGCTGTCACCCAGTATAAGCCTGCACCAAGCAGCTGTGCGGGGGCTGCCACACTCTGGGAGGAGATGAACAAATTATAGGCATGGCACAACAATCTAGGTCGTGTGCTCAGGGACTGTGCTGATCAGCTGGCCAAGGTCTTCATTGACATCTACAACACATCACTAAGCCACATGTTTCATCTACTGTGCTTCAAGTCTACCACCATCATCCCAGTGCCAAAAAAATCTTCAGTGTCCTGCCTGAATGACTACCATCCCATCACTCTGACCCCCATCATCAGTGCATTCTTCATCAGTATGGGTTTGTGTCATCACTCTCGCTCTGTCTGCATGCTTTCTCTCCTGTTCTCCTCCTTCGCTTTAGGCTTTAGATCTGTGGAAAACTTTCCATTTATCTTTTATTTATATATTGACTTTTTTTTTTGTAAGTTGGACTTGGTTACTAAAAATTACTTGGCATTAATGACTGTCGCTGACGCTCTGAATTACGAGCAGCACGAGCCACAGTGAGCCCGCCCAAGTCCCCGCTAGCATACCGCAGCTTTCGGATCCTACATGCCTCCACATGCCACAACTTCTCAAGACACCCAATGCTGCAGAAACTGTTTGCCACTTCTTCAGAGAATCGCCTTGCTGGAAGCCAGAATCCTGACAGTACCGCCAACGCTCCGAACTACGAGCAGCACAAGCCGCACTGGGTCCGCCTAAGTCCCCGCTAGCATACTGCAGCCCGCAGCTAATGCTAGCAGAGCCCCAAAGGAGAACTGATTCAAATGGGCGCTCCGGGCAATGGATCAGGCAGGGAGCAAAACCGAAGAGGAACCATATAGGAGCGTTAACCAGGGGACTGATCATTTGGATCTCGCCACAGAAGATAGCGCTCGCAAAGACACAGCCCATGATGCTAACCCTTTTGACTGGGGCTACGCTAATCGATGCCCACCTCTACATCTGTCAAATAGATTTACTCCGCTTATGTCGCTTGACATTGATGGCAAGGAAATCAGACGGGATCAGCTCAATGTGCGTGTACAGAGAGGAGCAATTACTGGCACGAGAGCCACAAATGGCCAAATGGAATCCACCCTTGTAAAAAAAATAGTGTACTAAAGTGTGTTAAAAGTGTGCTTTGATTACTAGAAGTATAATAAAAACGCATTTCCCTTAGACACATTTTCTAAAAATATACTTTTATTATGCTCCTTTGTACTTACAAATAGTATATTTTACATGTAATGCTGACTTAGCATACTAAAGTATGCTTAAATAAAAGTACACTTGTAACACTTAACACTAGAACGGCTGACTGCGTCAATTGCCATTCTAGGTATAACATACCAATTTCACCAGCAATTTAGTTTGTGTTACCATGTTTTGTTCAAGAATGAAAAAAAAAATAAAAGTCAGATTTTTTCAGGTTTTGGAGCAAGAACTTCAATGAGAAGTAGCAGTGATTTTGTTTGATTTGCGTCAATTGACGTAGTCAGCCGTTCTAGTGTTGTGTATTATTTAAAAGTAAATTTTAAACTAATATATAGTCAAAGTACTTCAAATGTATTATGAAGCACTTTTTAGAAAGTATATTTTATTTTAAATGCAGTTTAGTGCACTTTAACATTCCACCATAAAAATACACTTTTAATAAATATACATAATGTACACTTAAATGGTTTGTATGAGTTTTTTGGGCTGTTCAGTGCTATTTTTCTTTTTTAAATACAAATTTGAACATGCTTAATTTTAAACTACAAAGAAATTAAAAATAAAACCCACACAAGTCATAATATATTTTTAGGACTTTTATTGCTTTATGCAATAGTACATTTTATCAGTATATCAATTTCTTATTAATACAACAGTTGTTAAAACTGTAGTCCATTACACCACAGTACAATACAAAAAATGTACATTGAAAGTACATAAAAGTAAAAAGTACATTGTCATAATTGTATTATTTGCAAGTACAATCAAAACAATTTAATTTTCTAGCCAATCAACAGTTAGCTCACACTAAACTTAGTGCCAAACAATAGTGGATTCAGTAATAGTTATAATTATTTACAAATGCAATGAATACAAACCAAACACAGCCCAAAAGATTGTTAGCCTACATTACACTTTTAAAATGCCAAAGAAGGTTAGTTATCTTACAGACCTTGCTTACTATAAAACCTAATCATTTTCATTTACCATTAAATTTAATGGTTACCCCCATCTTAATTCTTAAATTTTAGTCCTTTTCTACATTATTTGGTAGTGGAATAACAAATGTTTTTTCTTTGGCCTTTACCATGATACATTTCCTTTTTTAAAAATCAGCATGTACTGCAAAAATGTCACATGACTGGGACATTTCATGCAGAAACGTGGATGTGATGTTCAGTTGGACATCTCTGCAAAGTTGCTTTCCTGACTTAACTAGCTTTCTTACCGCCACACAGCACTTTCTTTCCCATGTGTGATTTTCACTGGCTGGCTCAAAGGCTACAAAGCTTAGGACTTGGCATAACATTCCATCCTGTACTTCAACAACAGAATTATTTTTTTTCTGCAACCTGGTGCCACATTCTGCATGATACAGAGTATCATGGACTAGAAAATGAAGGTATCTAAAGCACTTGGGTACTTTTACATCAATCAACTCTTCAATAGCATAAATGTATGATTCAGGCACATCTGTAGAAGTGGCACCAAAAACTCTGACATTTCCACTCAAGTGTTTTGACTTTTCACTTAACTTGTTGCTGTTCTGAAGTTCAGAAAAAAAGACTTTTGATTTCACAATTTGCATTCTTTAGGGACTGTTCTGCTTTTTTTGAAAGGCTTTTCCACTTAAGAAATTTCTTTACTATTTGTACAGGAACATGTGTAGTTCCACTGAAGTACCATTGAATGATTCAAAAGAAAATGTGGACGTGGCCCAGAGTGGACCCCAGTTCTTAACGCTAGCTGCAATGTGTGTGAGCAAGTGTACATTAAATGAGACATTTTGAATACCGTAAAGGACCTCAAACTGTATAACAAACTTTTTCAGTGCCACTTCTGCTACATTTACATCTAGGGTTGCCAACTTTCTCAACCCCAAATGAGGGACACTTTCTTGCAGGTGCAGGCGCAGAGCAGCTGACCAACAATAATGGAAATCGCAAGGTTTCATACTATAAATCTACACATTTCACAGTGTAAAAGAACAAGTCACTACTGTACTTGCTCCTTTTCTTGAAATAGCACTAGAACCATATATGCAACAGGCCCTGTAAAAGTTTTAGGCCTAAACCAACCACTGTCACTAACGTATCCCAGTTCTCAGCAGTACATTAGACATTTTGCAGGGAAAGACAGACATTTGTGTAAGTTATATATTAACATTTTATTATAACTTTGACATTTAAACATTTAAAATGTCTAAGAGTGTAGAACTTTTTGTTATAATAATAGATAGCTCTCGATGGCATACTGAGCAGAACGCTTTCCCTGTATCACTGGTGACTGCTTTGACCCATAACTTTTTGGTTTCCCACTCTTTTTTGTAGCTACACAGTCATTCTTTTCTTAGCAGGTTCACCGCTCATTTTGACCACACAGTCTATAATTTTGTCACCGCTCACCACTAGTGGCCAGTGCACACATGCACACCAACAACCGTGTCAAGCCGATATTTGGAAGCTACTTAATAAAGGATTGTACAGTAATATAAAAAGATAATCAGTTATTGTAGCATTTTTTACCTGTGTTGAATTCATTTTTGATATGTCCTCATGGACCTTTATTTGTCCATGTGTAAAGCTTGCATTACTGGATGATGCTTCAGGATAGTCAAGTTCAGTCAAATTGAGGAGTGCCTGTTAAATAAATTTGTGACCCATATCCGATTCGCTTGTTACACGACGTCATTAAACCGCGATGAAGTACTAAATTGTCGCAGTACCATTTCCAACCATTTTTCCGTCTTTTTGTACTAAGGCTCCATATAAAAGATCTACAAATGCTGTGCTTCGTCCCAATCCAAGGAAAAGTTTTAAGGTATTGAAAGAAATGGAACACTTGACAAGATTACAATAATTATTTTTAAGCTACAACAAGGTTCTTAGAAAATCATTGAAAATGATTGGGTTCTAAAACTGAAGAAAAATGACATTTAATTTTTTTACACCGTTGCCCACTTCCCACGTTGCTATTCAGTGTGTTGTTATTACATTTAGCATGTAATTAGAAGATACATTTAGTTGTTTTCATGAGATAAACATTTGGTAGTTAAGGTCTCCATTTTTACTAGACGGGCAAGATGTGGGTTTCAAGATCATGAATTTTAACTGAAGTATTATGCCATTTCTCGGAAAAACACCAGTGTTGACCATTTAGCGCTTCTGGATGTGGGGCTTTCACGGTGAAATATGAGCCCAGTGTGGATGTTTATATGGAGTGATAGAAGTGTAAAGCTTATTATTGTATACAGTTAAAACATTGTTTTATATTCAATAATTAATTGTATTCTTTGTATTCAAAGTATTTAAAGCTGTATTTACTGGTAAATTCCAGGCACGTGAATTGCTTTCAAAACCTGTGCCAGGGTCCTCACTGAAGGCACATCCTACAAAAAAGGTACAGGGCCAACTTGGTTGAGAATAAAAAGAAAGAACACCTGATAATAAATTTTCCATTATACAGAGGCAAAACCATCTTGTGCTTCGTGTTATCACAAATAATACAAAATTTAAAAAAAAAAGAGGTTTGATGAGTTCCCCTGATCGTTTAAAAAAAAAAAAAATGTTTTGACATTCTTTAGGCAGATCATTAAGTAGTTTTCTTTTTTTTTTTAATTTAGCTTCGCATCCTGCTAAGTGGGTGGATTCAGTGAGAAAGTATGACTATTGAGTCTAACAAAACTGGATGCTATTACCATGTTATACCTTTGAGAGACTTTTTGTATTAAGACTGCCATTTGAATTTGATGTGTGTATTTTAAACCATGACTTACGTTCAAATATCATGTTTTTTTTTGTGTGTTTAGACACTGACAAAAGAAGCGAAATACATGGTCAAGTCTCTAAAAGATCAGCTGAAAAAAACAAAGGAACTCGATTCTAACACAGCTATGATACTGACCCAGACTCTGAAGTTTTTTCACCATCAGATGTAAGTACAGTCAATAGAACACAATTACTATTGGTTTTATTTAATACAGTTAAGCAGTTAACAAAGACTGTTTGCATGTTTTATTTCTTTATGGCAAGGTTTATTTTCTTTCTATAGCAAGGTTGGGCTATCTTATCCATGAGGAATAAGCTCCGTGATGGTTTTAGGAGTAATCTTTAATGCTAATATGGCAAGCTAATGATGCTAACAAAAGGTGGAAACACATGGTCTAGATGTAGCCACCTACTATAATAATAGTATTTTATTTTTTCAAATAAATGAAAAGTTATTTAATTCATATCAGTTATAATGGTGCCTCCTCTCTCTCTCTCTCTCTCTCTCTATACACATATATATATATATGTGTGTGTATATATGTGTGTATATATATATATATATAGGCAACATTATCACAAAGGCAACAAATGACCGAAAGAAATAAAAGGTAGAAGTAATATTTCTATTGTCTGTTAGCATGGCTAGCCTTGTATCGGCATTCGTTAACCAAAAACAGCAAATATGGTCTCATATCTTGTAAGGTTTACTAGAGTCAGTAATCTTTTGAGTGAAAAATGAAAACATTTAAATGTGGTTTTAGGCCAAATTATTAGTTTGTTATAACGCCTGTGTACTGCGTCTGATTGAAAGTACGTAAAACCTTTTGTGGGATTAAATATGAGAAAGCTAATATTGTTATATGTATGTGGTAAGGCTGAAATGATTATTCAAGTAACTAGATTTACCCGAAAAATCCTCAAGGCAAGTTTTGGCATCAGAGTTTGGTTTATGCATTTATAAACGTCTCCTGTGTTTCGCACAGAAGACCATTACTGTCGCATCATGCAATGTCCTGGTTAAAAATGAAAATGACATTTTGGGTTCAGTCTTAGTGTAGAGTAAACTATGGCATTACTTAACGAAACATGATGCTGTTAAATCACTTCACTCTATCATATATTTTCATTTTAATAACTACATTCATTTTAAACTGTTATTTTGTTAAAAGGTTTTTATTATAAAATGTTTTTAATGAGATGGCCAATACAGGGTTTGTAGGTTCATTAAAACCTGGAAAAGTAATAAAATTTGAAAAAAAGATATTTACTTTTTTGACCTTTGGTTTAAGTTATCTAGGTAACTGAGAATTGCGGCTTTGTGGAATAACAGAATAAATGCAATATGTTGTTTTTGACTTGTTTTTGCACAGACTTCAACTGACCTGGAATGTAAGGATGGAAGCCGTTTGCAGCCTCCAAAAAAAAGAAGGTTAAGATTGATGAAGAAGTTGTTGCGACATTGAAAGGTATGTGAATTGCTGCTGTAGTGGATAAAGGTTAGCTTTACAGTTTGTGACCAGTGTTCTAAAGCTTTATCCAGCTTATCCATTCAACTGGCAGGTGGTATATGGTATGTTTTTGTCTTAACAGAGTTGACAAACGTGGTGAAGACTCTAAAGGATTTGGTAGAAGTAGTTAAGAAATGTGCCTCACTATCACCCTCATTGAATGATGATGTTCAGGCTTCAGCTGTGGTTTCAAGACCAGCAGAAAAGGACACATACAGGGCAAGACTAAAAAAAATTCCAGGAAGCTATGGAATTTAAAATTTTAATCACAGGTCACACTTTAATAATAAAAACAAACTTGTATGATGAATTGTTTGGACAGGTAAACAGAGCTGGAGGACTGAAGATTCCAAAAAGAACTTTTGATTGACTTTCGAGAACAAAAATGTCCATTTTTGTTCAAGAGTCGGCGGTTGTACTTTTCGGAAAAGAGACCTTATCAAGTCTTACTGGACAAAAGACAAGCAAAACCCCACTGGATTGTGAGAAGGTCAATGCACTCATCGGTATGTTTGAACATTTTAAAACAAAGCTTAAGGTTATCAAGGTAACACAATAAATTACTATGTTTGTGTGTGTGTGTGTGTGTGAGAGAGAGAGAGAGAGAGAGAGAGAAAGAGAAGGTAGAGAGAGGGGAGAGATCAGTAATTAGTAAGTAAGAAAAGCAAAAAATAACATTAGAAAAAATGGGGAGGCCAAGGTCTCCTCTGTGGGGGCAGTTGGTAGCGTAACGGTAGGGTGTTTGCCCCGGGATCAGAAGGTCGTAGGTTGGAATCCAGGGCTTGTAAAGTTACTACTGAGGTACTCATGAGCAAGGTACCATCCCCAAGCACTGCTCCCCGGGCGCTTGTTAGCTGCCCACTGCTCCTTCACAGATGGGTTAAATGCAGAGGTCACGTTTCGTTGTGGTGCACTGTGTGCTGTGCTCACAATGGCAAATAATCACTCACTTTCACTTATGTAATGAAAGGCGTACAATGAAATGGCACAACGATACAGAATACAGTTAATAAAGCAAAAATTTAATCAGTTTCTTTCAAAAGACAAACAGAAAGTGTTCTGTGTTAGTAAATACCTAGATTAAGAGTGTTTATTTATTGAAATCCAGTGTTCACCTACTAAATTTTGTACAAGAACAAATAAATGAAACAAAATAAAACCATAAAGCAAATTCAAGCAGTATGTCTACCAGTTCCAAGTACTGGCCTACAAAATAGTGTTGTTTGCAAAAAAATGCGCTCGCCTTACAAGGTTAACAGAAAGTTCTATTGGATTATACTAAGATGTGTGTGTGTGTGTGTGGCGTAAAGAATCCAGTAATATAAGTAGTATTAGTATTATAAGTATAACTAGTGTTATTATATTAAATAATATTAACCTGAGTTAAGCAACAAGTTATGGAATGTGTAAAGTTGAAAGAATACTTGCTTTGTGAAAGTGTTTATTTTATAATAGTACTATTATTATTTTATAAATAATGAATGTGTTCCAGGAACCACTTGAATGACACTGATGCTCTCTCACACACATCACTCTCTCACACAAATATTTAGTTAGGTTGAAGACTTCAGGCTGGAGGGCTGTGATTTATTTGCAGCTAAAAGTCTATGTTAAAATGTTTGTATAACAGGCAGAATAGGGAGTTTTAAGCCTTTTCAGGTCGTGAAAGAGTCTCGGACTGGTAACTTGGGGTGTTAATTCTATATCATTCAATATGTTGTTTTTCCAGATGAAAGATGACATTGAGTTTCCGGTGAATACCATCAGAAATCAGATGATCCTAAAAAGGAAGTGCAACAATGAAGCCTAATTTAAGAGAACCCAGGAAAGTGTTAAAGAAAACTCTGGAAAAGAAGACAATTAGTGACAGACAATGAGTAACTGATAAGGAGGGACATCAGACAGGGATGAAAAAATACATTGACTAAAAGACAAATAAAAATAAAGACTATGTGAAGTAAAAACGAAAACAAATTAAAAAGGTTCACGAATTTGTTGTTAATCTCAATGACAGTTAATTGATGTGTCATGTTTGTTGCAGTATATATAGGGAATTTTGGTTTGGTTGTGGTTACTTGTAATGTCATGCATTCTTTACTATTAATATCTTATTATTTTTCATTTTTTCTAGCAATATAATCTGTACGGCTTAATGTAGATTAAGGGCTAGTTGTGTCAATGATTAAGCCTAGTCCCAGTCTAACTTGAGTTTTGAAAATGCAACCTCCATTGGTGCTACAACTAGTCCAAAAACTACTAGGCTTATAATCCATGAGCAAAGAAAACTAGCCCAAAATGTTTTGAATATGCACAGCATTGTCTTTAAATACATCTGTTCTTTCCAGTTAATTTTCTGGGCAAAAGGCAAAGTGATTTATGTGACATTATTCAAAGGTGAAGACTGCTGCAGCATGCAAACATGCAGCAGTGTTTTACATAGATGTGTGCATTCAAAAAACATAATAATATGACATGTTAACTGTTTTTAATTTTAGTACATTAAATAATTGTACATTTAAGTTATATTAAGACACTTATTACAAAAGTATACTTAAAATGCCATATTTTATGTCAATATATTTATGAGAGTTAATGTATTTTAAATACATTTCTAAATCTATATAAAATGTTTTTATATATATTACATGTATATAAAATTCACTTCTAGGTAAATTTAATCTAAAATGAAATATCACTAAAATATACATTCTTGAAATGCAATTTTAGAGTACACTTAAATTACATTTCAAGTGTATTTCTTGTCAATTCATTATGTTTTAATTAACCAAAATACAACTTTAGATGGCCCAAAAAAGCAATAATAGAAGTAGCAATTTTAATGTATTTTTGATTAACTTACTCAAGTTCTTTAATTGCAATTTAAATACTTAAGTTGTAATAAGACATCCTAAAAAATAACACACTTATCGGCTAATTTTCTAAAAGCATACTTTTTGTGCTATATACTTTAAAAAATAGTACTTAGTACACTTTTTAGAGTGAGTTGGAATGAGCGGCAGCGCTCAGCTGAGGAACACACCGAGCCAGATACGCTCCTAGTGGGGGACTCAACCATTAGATAGAGAAAACAAAACATCCCCTTGGTATAATGACCACCTATGTAGCCAGCAAAACAAGGACACGAAATCAGTAGAACGGCGGCGTGTAAACTAGATTAGTGGTCTTTGAACTAGCATGGAAAAGACGCCAGAAAGCTATAAAGCGTTTTAGAGCTGCGTAAATCAGAATACCCATTACGTTAATTGAAAATAACAAAAATAATCCTAGGTTTCTATTTAACATGGTATCCAAGCTGATTAATAGCCAGACCACTACTCAAACTGTACCAACATTGTTTTCTAGTGGCTTAATTTATGAACTTTTGACCAGAAAATTTGTTCACGGCAGAATATTGTAAAAATCTCTTGCTAACTACAGTGGCTGGTCTTGACAAGGCAAGTACTAATACTGCAGCTATCTCATTTGAATTATTACTCCAAGACCAGTCAGATTCACCGGGGTTTTTAATCTTTTTTCCTCAAATCTTTATCTACCAAAGTGTTAGGATCCTGTTCCAACAAGGCTACTCAAAGAGATGATTCCAGTAGTGATTAAACCTCTACTGAAGTATTAGTTAACTCTCTATTAGCACATTGGTTATTTAACAAATCTTCAGTTAGCAGTAGTGATTAAACCTTGCTGAAGAAGCCAACCTGATCCTGTATGGTAAACTATAGGTTCCAATATCTAATCTCCTACCTATCTCCAAAATAATATGAAAAAAGTTATGCCAGTCAGCTGTTAACCTGTTCTTAGGAAAACCATATTTATAATGTTTCAGTCTGGGTTTAGAGCCAACCACAGCACAGAGACTGCTCTGCTGAAGGTAGTGAATGATCTTCTCTTATCTGCTGATCAGGGCTATGCCTCGCTCCTAGTGCTGCTTGATCTTAGTGCTGCTTTTGATACTGTTGATCATGCCATTCTCCTAGATAGACTTGAACACGTTGTTGGTGTCAGAGGAGTCCTAGATAGCCTTGAACACGTTGTTGGTGTCAGAGGAGTGGCCCTCTCTTGGTTCAGATCCTACCTTTCAGACCGCTATCAGTATGTGAATGTAAATGGTGATTCCTCTGAGCACGTCAGTGTGAAATATGGAGTACCACAAGGATCAGTTTTAGGTCCCTTGCTGTTCTCGCTGTACATGCTACCTTTAGGCTCAGTCATTCGTAAGCATGGAATTAGTTTCCATTGTTTTGCAAACGATACACAGTTATATATATCGGCTAAACCAGAAGACAGACAGCAATTTCAGAAAATGGAAAAATGCTTATGTGACATAAAAAAAGTGGATGTCGGACAACTTCCTCCAGCTAAATCTGGACAAGACTGAGGTCCTTCTTACTGGCACTAACGCCACCAGAAGTCAGCTATCTGACATTACAGTCAGTCTTGATGGATTATCCATTGTACCAAGTAATGTTGCTAAAAACCTTGGTGTTACTTTAGACTCCAAAATTTCATTTGATGTACATGCTTCTAACATTAGTCGCACCGCCTTCTTTCAACTCCGTAATATTGCTAAACTAAGAAACGTGCTATCCTTTCAAGATGCAGAGAAACTGGTTCATTCATGCATTACCTCAAGACTCGATTACTGTAATGTCTTATTCTCCGGTTGTCCAAATAGGTTGTTAAATAAACTCCAGCTAGTTCAGAATGCAGCAGCCAGAGTCCTCACTAAAACTAAAAAATATGATCGTATCACCCCAATTCTATCCTCACTCCACTGGCTACCAGTAAAATTTCGTGTCGACTATAAAGTACTTCTCTTGACCTATAAAGCTCTAAATGGTCTTGCACCACAGTATGTGAGTGACCTTATTTGCACTTACAATCCGGCACGTACGCTTCGATCGCAAGACGCAGATCTTTTAGTAATACCTAGAATAAAAAACGTTACCGTGGGGGGAAGAGCATTTGCTCATAAAGTGCCACAATTGTGGAATAAACTACCCGTTAGTGTTCGGAGCTCAGAAGCAATCTCTGCTTTTAAGTCAAGGCTTAAGACTTACTTGTTTAGTCAGTCTTTTGGTTATTAAAATCCCTTTTTCTTAGTTAAAGACGAGATCTGGGGGTTCATGGTCATTTGAGATTAAAGGTGAAAGGGGGGATTGGTGCTGTCATCCTACCACTCTGGTTTGGTGTGATGCCGAGACCCCTGGAAGCCCTCATGTCTGTGTTACCTTCCAGCTCTCCCTTCTTAGCTAGGCTGCCATAGCTACTCTAGCATTGCCGGAGGTTAGGTTAGGGCACTTAACCTTCTCCTCTCTCTTCTTCTTTTTCCGAGCTGTTCCCAAGCTGATCCTGGGATGGCGCTTGGCTCACCGAACCCTCACCGGGACTCTTTGGAGATGCCCCGAGCTGACACTGACCATCTCGACCCTACCAAGCTGACGCTGATCAACCGAACTCACCAGGAGTCCCGGAGACGTCCTGAGCTGACGCTTGACCTTGTCAACCCTCCCGAGCTGATCCTGACCCACTGAACCCGCACCAGGACTCCATGGGGACATCATCATGAAACCAACTGGGATTGGACCCTATGGACGTCTACTGACTTAGCAGCACAATACTGAACTAATTTCAGCTTAATGTTGCTGAGAGGGTCCTGCAAGTGGCCCATCAACAACCCGGGATTCGAAATATCCCTTGGACTATTTTTGTATCTTTGCTTCTTTAAATAACTAACAACTCATCTTGAACTATTGCTTGTTGTACATTAAATGTTCGTGCACCCGGTCGCCCAGAGGAGGATGGGGTCCCCCTCCGAGTCTTGGTTCCTCTCAAGGTTTCTTCCTATTAGAGGGAGTTTTTCCTTGCCACTGTCGCCTCAGGCTTGCTTGTTGGGGGGTTTAGGCCGGTTATATGTAAAGTGCTTTGTGACAATGACTGTTGTTAAGAGCGCTATATAAATAAATTTGAATTGAATTGAATATGTGAGTGCCAAGGCTATGCTAACATGATGCTATGCCAATGCTACTGCTGCTAATGTTGCTACAAACATCAGCGAATTATCTCAGATCACCAAACTATTAATCGGATTATTGTTCAAGTCGGCAAGAATGATATAAATAATGAGCAGTCCGAATTGATGAAGGAAGATTTTAATGAACTTTTTAATGCACTGTGCAACCTGCCGGCAATACAGTTGTTTATAAGTGGGCCGTTGTCCGGCAACCGATGTAGCAGGTTCTCACGCTCTCTCAGCCTCAACACATGGCTGCACAGAACATGCACTCTAAGAGGTCTGAACTTTATTGGCAACTTTACCTTATTCTGGGGTCGGAGAGAACTCTTTGAATCAAGTGGCCACTATCCCAGCAGATCTGGAGTGAAAATACTTGAGGACAATTTTCTTTTCTCACTCTGCCATTCTTCCAAACCATGCGACTCAAGCACCAGCAGCTGCACTAAGGACCCGGCTCTGGCTCACACTGAGACAGACCATGCTGATATGGCAGATACTGTAGCTGACCTTCAGCCTCCTGACGCCTGTAGCATCAAGAAGAATGTCAGTGATAACCAGGAGCCACAACATCCACAACCTCTTGCACGTCAAACGAAAACTCAAGGTATTTTAGTCAAGTTTTTGTTAAAACATTTTAGTCTTTTTTATTTTTTATTTCAGAGATGATTTTTGTTCATCATTCCAGTTGAATTGTGTTCCACACCGCTAAAATATTGATTAAATGTAATAATAACCTCTGGCGCAAGTAGTTGCATGTAGTTTTGCGACCGGAGGGGCGCAGGAACACAATGTAGACAAACTGCTGGCAGAAACACATGACGGGGGTCTGGTGGTCTCTTGTGTAGACAAAAATGAGCAGGGAGTTTTTGTTTCGTTTTTATTTCATGCAAAACATTTTAGTCTCATTTTTATTTGTGAACAGTAAGGCACATTAACACAGTCTTAGTCAGTATTTTTAGAACATTGGTGCAGTCTCGTCATCGTCTCATCTTAGTCATGGGAAAGAGGGTCGTTGACGAACACATTTCGTCTCGTCTCGTCTCGTCTGACGAAATTAACACCAGCTTTCACAGTCCACAGTAGCCAGTCCCCAGGTTGTATGTAAAAAGCAGCACCTGCAGCACCTGCAGCACCTACTCAGGACCGCAGTCCTCGTCCGCCACGGCCCTGTCCCCCTCCACGCAGAGCTCTCCGTCCACTCCCACAATGCCAGCAGCTTCAGAGCCCGACAAACAACAACAATAATGACTGATGATTTCAAGGTCACTGCAATAGCAGTGTTATTGCACATGACTGCCCCCAGGACTCGCTGGGGCCTATTCCAGTTTTAATTAGTGATAGGAGGAGGAGAGTACGTTCAACTTTCAGGGTTAATCATTCTGATTTACGCACTATTCAGTCTGAAACTTTATGCTTTTAACTGAAACTTGGTTAGAGGATAGCTGCAGTCTGCTGGTTTTTAATGAATCAGCTCCCCCGAACTTTTGCTCTTTTAATGTATGTCGTACGGGCAGGAAAGGCGGGGGTGTAAGTGTGTTATACAGAGATACGTTTCTGTGCAAGCAATTGCAGCTGGGTGCATTTAATTCATTTGAATACCTCTCTATTGTCATATAATGCTCACCGAGAATTTTGCTAGTTATTATCTACAGGCCGCCAAAGTACTGTCCTAATTTTATTGATGAATTCTCTGAATTGTTGTCAATGATTACCACAGATTTCAGCTCACTTATTATAGCGGGTGATTTTAAGATCCACATTGACAATCCCGATAATAAGACAGCTAAAGACATTATTGCAGTTTTTGACACATTCGAAGTCTCACAGCCATGGGCGTAAATTTCATTTAACAGTAGGCATGTCCCCTCCGTCCATAGAGAAATGTCTCAGCGGTAACAAAAAGACAAAAAACAAAAAGAGAGAATGCAGGAAAGCTGAGTGCTGTTGGAGGAAAACTAAGCTTCAGGTCGATTATGACATCTTCAAAGAGAGTCTTCACCGTTATAACATTGAATTAGGCACAGCGAGAAAAGCATATTTCTCTAATGTTATCAATAGGGACACTGGAAACACTAGATCCCTTTTTGCCACTGTGGAGAGGTTAACGAATCCTCAGTCGCAGTTACCTCCAGATTTACATACGGTTAAGAAATGTAATGAATTTGCTTGTTTTTTCAACCAAAAAACTGAAAATATCAGACAAAATCCCAGTGCCACCTGCTTAGGAAGTAGTTTTGATTCTGGGCCTACACTGAGAAAAAACTCTCTACACTCAGGTGTGTTTCCAGAACTGCTAAAGTCCGCAGTCATTAGGCCCCTCCTGAAAAAACGGAACATGGACCACTCTGCCCTTACCAGTTATAGGCCCATCTCTAACCTTCCCTTCATAAACAAGGTTATAGAGAAAGTAGTTCTTAATCAAATCAGTAACTACTTGGACACAAACGGCCTTTTTGATGATTTTCAGTCAGGCTTCCGTCAGCATCACAGCACAGAAACTGCTCTTGTACAGGTACTGAATGACATCCGCCTGAATACAGACACAGGCAAAATAACCGTACTGTTGCTGTTAGACCTGAGTGCAGCTTTTGACACTGTTGACCATAGCATACTCTTAGACAGGCTAGAAAATTGTTAAACCCGTAATAATGACCATCAGATTGATATGGTTTCAGATTTGCCAGCTAGAGAATCTTGCTGGCAATCTTGCATAATTCATCCAAGTGTAGTTTCTATTGTAACATTTGACAGTTCTATTGAAAAGTAATGAAAATGTTTGTTCTTCTTCAGACATTTTTGTTCTATATTTATCTTCTCAAGTTTCCTTGAATTCCAAGCACTGACAACTGACTGGTTTGTCAACTAATGCCACATGAAGTATTACGCTTATCTAGGAGTTTTTGCTGGTTTTATTTCCATAGCAGTATCAGCTTTTGCATTTTGTCAGATCTCTAAACCATCAAATATGGAGACATTCAAAGGATAATTAAAACATTTAAAACATTGCTGTATATTGTATCTACTTTGTTTTACCGTTTTACGTTGATCACAGCAAATTAAGAACGTTAGACAATGTTGCACACATCTGAAAAGGAACTGTTAGACAATGTTGCACTATTACAGATTGGACTGTACTATGTAGGCTGCAAATACTATGTGCAAAAAATTGCATGAACTTCATACTTAAATGGTACCATTCGTATATTCAGTGCATATTAAATGTTTTCAGACCCTTTCAGGCTGTCCACATTTTGTGTTTCAGACTCAACTTACAATGGATTCAATTTTTGCTTTTTAATTAACATTTCTAATCAATCGCTAACACAATTCCCCACAATAAAAAACAAAGTTAGGATTTTTGTGCATTTTTGCTCAATTATTATAAATAAAAACTCCAGTGAATCCTACTTCTATCAACTGTTCGTGAGAAGCCAATTTGCACTGAAGTTGATAGAGTATAGCTGTAGCAAAACATAGATCTGGTAAAGGGTACAGGAAAGTTTCTGCAGTATTAAGAGCCTAAAAGCAAATTAGCCTCTATGATGCGCAAATGGAAAAGATGTGGAGCCACCAACAATCTTCCTTGACACACAGAGTTGAAGGGCCTTGGTCAGGTAGGTTACCAACACCCCAACAATCAGATGAATGAGATCCTTTGTAAAGATGGGAGAAGCCTGCAGATGAACAACCATCAGTGCAGTAGTCTACCATTTAAGCCTTTATGGTAGAGACAGAATTTGCACTTCTCCAAGGCTGGGCATACACTGTGCGATTTTTTCAATCATTTTGTAAACATGAAGGTGTCCTCGCATGAAGCAAAGTCCAGGGGCAACTCCTGTCCTTTTCTATTTATTGATTGATTGATTGATTGATTGCATCCATATAGTCAAACACTTGATATTACTGAAAAATGGCGCAGGTCAGGCAGAGGCTACAAGAAAATTTCTGCAGCACTGAAAGAGCCCAAAAGCACAAAAGCCTCTGTCAACCTGGTAGGGGCAGCTGGTAGTGTAACTGGAAGGTCACCAGTTGGAATCCTGTACCAGTAAAGGTACCACTGAGGTACTCATGACCAAGCACTGCTGCCTATCTCAGTCATGTATTCAGACATTTTAAAGCATTATTTTATGTTTAAAAAAAAAGCACTGCTGCCTGGGAACTGTCCATGTCAGCTGCCCACGAATGGGGTAAATGGAGAGGTCACATTTTGTTGTGGTGAACTGTGTTGTGGTGTGTTCACAATGACAAATAATCACTCATTTTAAACTGACAGGAATTTTGTACTAGAGATGTAGCCAATCCGATATGTGGATTGGTATTGGTCCGATAACGGCTCAAACGGCTGGATCGGGTATCGGTGGCATTGGGCCGTTCTATGGAGCCGATCTGTAAATGAGTGCACGCTTAATTTGTTATGCATGGGAAGTGGCACTGCGGTAAAGTAGAGTTGAAATGATTGTTCCAATAACTCGAATAATTCTATTACAAAAAATGGTTGAGCATGCTCCACTTGTATTTCACACGGACGCTTAATAGTGACACACAACATTTTCAGTGGCGTGATCAAGACAACACCTGATCCCTCGGTATGTGAAAGAATTTGTGAGATGTTCCGTGCACTAAAACAGAAGTAAATGCATAAAAACGCATAAATGACATTTTTCGCGATGTAAACATGTGGCTGTGTTAATGAGCACGCGCATGAGCGCCATTACTCTCTAAAACGCTCCAGTTCGGTCGGTCAAAATGTCCCCTTTATTACAGACACAAACCGTATTTTAGCTGATAAATAACCACAATAACCAGCGTTCTACTCACAATTCTGCCGTTTATTTAGATTTTCCAACATTTATTCTGGAACACGCGCCCAGAGCTTCATTGTGACGCGGCTCCGGGGTGCGTGCAGAATTGTGGGAAATGTAGTTCTCTGCAAAACCAGCTCATTTTATAGGCCAAATTGGTTCAAAATGACAAACTTAAGTATTTCGTTTTCAATTTATCTTTTTTTTTTTTCAATTTTATAATGTTAAAGTGTAATCAGTGAGAAAGAAGAAATATTTATGTCTGAACGAACAATTTTTCAGAACAAATAATTTAGCATATACGTGTGTGTAATTGTTACATTTAGTTAGGAAAACAGTAACTAAATCAAGCATTTCCTTGAGCATAACAATTAAAAAAAGACTGTGACTATCGGATTTGTATCGGTATCAGCAGATATCTAAATTTACAATATCGGTTTCGGACATTAAAAAAGTGGTATCGCCCCATCTCTATTTTGTACCATTAACAGACCAAAAACTGGTGTAGTTGAGCCAAAACAATTCTGTCATGAAAAAATGAAAGAACCTTCCAAAAGGAAATATGTGCAAGGCCTATACTTCCCAAAAAATTGGCACTGCTGACATATTTGTAATCAGTTATCAGAACAATCCAAAAGCCTGACCTGGTGTTGCTGGTATAGAGAATTGTGGGCAGAAGTATCAATATAAAGATGAGTTTGAAGCACACAGTAACAAAATATGGACACCTTATAGGTCCCTGAAGACATTTAGCTCTTTTCCACTCTAAAACCTGACTTTTTAAACGAGCATCCTCTTGTGTTCTTGTGAACCCATGCTGTGCACGGATTTGCTATTTTGCTTGTGCATAGCGTTGCAAAATTCCAAAAATGTGTAAAGTTGAAAACTTTCCATGGGAATTAACAGGAATTTATGGGAATTAACTGGAAAATGTTCAAAATATAATTGGTAAAAATAAATAAGCATGATCTTGGCTAAAACGATCAGATTTGATGCAAACACAGTTGAGTATCTATGCTATTCCTCAATCACAGGCACACAGCACACTACTTACTGGAGGGCTAGTGTGGCCACGCGCCCTACATGCATTGTGCATTACTCCTATCACATGCACAATGATTTCTAAAATTCTGAACTATTAAGGCTACGGCTACTCTTTTGAGCTTACAGTACGGACTACTGAAGCCTCACATTTGAGCTAGAATTGTAGTCAAGAACACCTAAACCAAGACCAAGTCCTGACCGAGACCAGAATGTGTCGAGACCGAGACAAGACCAAGACTCTGAGGGGCTGAGACCAAGTCAAGGCCGAGACTGGAAACAATGCATGTTTTACACCAGATGACAAATAAGTGGAACATAAAAAGTCCAAGCAGCCCTCAAAAAGAGCTAAACAAATCAAACAACATACACTAAGCAACACTGAACATGTTTATTCAGTATTTATCTTTTATATATCTATAATGAGGAAATCGCTTCACTGGAAGCAGGTATCCAAACTGATAACATCAAATGTTAAACTGGCATAGTGCCAGAACACTCCTCATGACCAAGCTAACCCCAAAAATAATCGGGTGGTTAATAAACACCACACAACATGGCCTGAAACACCTGATAAATGGAAAAAAGTACAGTTTGATTATATTTTAGAAACATGAGAGACTGAACTCTTCGTGTTATTGGTAAACACGGTTGGCTGTAACATAATTTGTTGCACTTGAAGTGAGAAGTTATTCAGTCCGACAGTAAACAGCTCATTAATTGTAAAATCCTCAGAGTTGTGGTCTCTGGCTACGCTAATTGAGCCCAAGGACTTCATAAAGTCAAGTATGTTTTGATGATATTATGAGGTAGATATACTTGATCAAGGTTGGTGCGCACATCCAAAAAAAGTAGCACAGGTGCCAGACAATTGTATTAGGAAATGGGAGGGAGATGATCCACACACTGTTTAACATTGTGGAGCACAGGAGCAGCATAAGGTTGAATGACAAAAAAATCTCTTGGCAGTGAACTTTAACGCACTAAGACATAACCTCTCGACTCTTAGGTACATTGGAATTTAACAGGTTTTCAGTTCCTTTCTTTAAAAGTTTACATTGTGTGTCCCTTAAATGCTTAAAAACATATCTTTCATGAATGAAATGTTTTGAAGTACTATTATGCTCAGGCAGATACTTAATTGGTCATGTGATATAGGCCATGTTTTTTTTTTTGGATTGATTTGCCCGATGAAGATCCGAAGTGATCGAAGCGTTGACTGTTAACAAGATTGTGTGGAGCTAAAAAAGTTGTGCAACCCATCTCCCTCCCGTTAAAGTTCAACTAGCCACTATTAAATCAAAATGTATTCATACAGTACAGTAGTTAGATAACTGGTAAACCAAATATGCTACATGTAAGCCAGATAGTACAATTTCATTAAAGGGCTAGCTTGTCATGGTGCTAGCTACCTCAAATGCAATGCTGTTTCTTCTGCCTCCTGCTAGACAGTGTTCTATACCAAACCACGTTATATACATCACATCTTTCCATTTCTTCTAACTATCAATATATTTGTGCATTGCGCTGCATTAGTTTTTACATGTTTTTTGTCATCTTAATGAACAGAAAAATGTAACGTCCAATGTGTGAAGGCATTTCACACCAGCTAATGTTGATAGAAAATCTTTGTTTGTGTAAATGTTGGGGAAAGACATAAAATATGTGACGAATGGCACAAAAATACAGCAGCATATTGCAAAGTGCCAAAAATTTATTCCCATAATTCCCATGGAAAGTTTCCAATTTGGAATATTTCCAAAATTTCTCAACTAGGGTTCCTATGGAAAGTTTCTGGAAATTTACCATGAATTTTCTACCCCTCTGCAACCCTACCTGTTAATTACCTAATCATATGTGAGCTGTGGTTAGGAATACTCAATTCCATGTAACAGAGTAGTCTGACAGTGAGCCATGTTTCATTCAAGAGCCTGTAATGGAATGCCAGCCAAGTATTATAGTTAAAACGGCTAACAACCAAATGAATAGCTGTCATCAAAGTCAAAATCACTGAAAGTGTCTTGACATTCAGTTATGAATGAGATATTTTATAACAATCCTCATTGATTTACTATATACTTTGATACAATATACTATATACTTTAAATTCAGTATTATGCTCATCTTTAGTCTTTGTTAGCCCTTCCTCCTTTTTTTTCTGACCGGACAAATATGGGACAAAATTAGGTCCATCATGTTTTTGACAATAGTGGGGGGCGGATGCAGCAAGTGGGGGTGGCGGTGGGCCAACGTCATCTCCCAGGCATCCAGCAGTCTGATGTTGATTCCTTTAAACATGGCCCGTAGTACCATGTCCAGCTGAACAGAAAACCAGTCACTGTTGAACAAGCTGGACTCCGGATCCAGTTTTTGGAGGTTGGCGGTTCGAATCACCACCAATGTGGCCGGTTCGCGGTTCAGGAGCCGGAGCACAGCCTTGCGGATGTGGCGGAGGCGACGGATGTACACCTCCAGTGGGAAGGTGCTGAAGTGGGACCAGATTCCCACAAGCACCACGGTGTCCGAGCCACCCTGAATCCTGTCCAGCTCGTTGGCCACGTAGTGCAGCTCGGAGACTGGCACGGAGGTGAAACGGATGGGTGGCCCATGGCAGCGATAACTCACCAGGATGCTGTGCCTACTATCCATGGCCATGTACGGGCCCACATTCTTAGGGCTGTGAAAGTTGAACTCATTCAGATCTAAAAACGAGACAGACATATCTTCAAGGTAGAAGAAAATGACAAGCATTTAAAACAGTAATAACAGCTTAATTACACTGCCTTACCTAGAACTAAGGCATTGAGATACTCGAACCATTGCCGCACAGTGGAATCTCCAAACATATAGACCATTTTGCCTCTCAGACACTGAGTTATGGCTGAAGAGTCATTGAACTGTCGTATGACTGCCCCACCCAGTGGTCTCCAAGAATCGTGAAAGTAGTACCCAGCAGGGGAGAATGCATTGCGTCTCACTTTGGTTTGTCCTTTCAGAAACAAATTTAGAAAAATAATTAGAGATGTGGCATCAATGGTTACAGCTTAGGCTGTGACAATTTTTTCCCTCTGTAATGAGAAGTTACAAAAATAAAACTTCCTCATTTTGATAAACATCATGTTGTGGGGGGTGTTCCCCCCCACAACATGATGTTTATCAAAATGAGGAACCTCCACTTTTAAAAGAAAGAAGTTTCAGTACAGTGCTTTGCAAATTAAGTGCTAGTGGGTTATCAAATAAATTAGGTGAAACTATGAAACAATTGCACATAATTTATGTTTAACAATGGCAACAACATTATCATACCAATTGTAATTTTTTGAATATTAAACATACCATTTTCAGCTGGTAATACTGTTATATTGTCCATCCCTGATGCGTGTATTGGTACTTTGATATTTACACCACTACAAAATGAATGAATACATAAATAAATACATCAGTTTGTATACTTGCTTCTTAAGGACAAAGCTACGGAACAAATAATGTTACGGACTTATATAAATAATTAAAACATTCTAAGTCAAGCAATGCAATTTGTCAGACACATCCAAAATCCTATGAAAAAATAAGAGGGGAAAAGGTCTGACACAGGCAGCTTACCTCTGGAAGAATTGGGCTTCATATTTGGTAAGGAGGTTTTTCTTATACCCTCCTTTTGAATGACTGATACGTGTATCACAGCCCAGCAGTTTAGGCTTGTAGCAGTACCACGGCTCCCCTGTTTGGGCATCAGTGAAGTTGCAGAGCGGCTGTTGCTTGTTTGGTAGACACATGTTGCACACTGTGGTCTCTGAGAGGAAGCCTGATCGGAAGAGGCTCTTGAAGTACACCCTGTCTGGTTGCTCCTTCCTCAGGCGCTTCAACACCGCCACCGCCTCGCTGGGATGGACCAGAGTGATCTCCACCTGGAGCACTCCAGCCCACAGCAGAGGGAAGAGCACCATGTATTTGCCGTCCCTGTGGTCATGGACGTGCCCAGTGACGCCCGCCCCAAGCTCCGGCGAATGCAGCCGTGCCACCAGGAAATCTCCCCCATGCTTCTTAGGCTGGCCCATGAAGTTCAGCATGTGGACATCAACCACTAACTGGCCGCCTACATGCTGTACCTCTGGACCCTGGATCACAAAGTAGCTCTGGGCAGGATCACTGCTGAGTCTCATGGGCAAGCCTGGAACCAGCGGTCCCGGCCATTTAATAGAATTCAGGAGATAGTTCTCTTCTCTGGCTTCCTCTTCAGTGGGCTTCTGGCCGAGGTGGGCACAGTATGTGTGGTTGAGTTCCACTGAAAACATGTCATCATGGGGTTTGAAGGCTGTGTAGATGCTTTTCTGAATCTGGTAAAAAGTGGAGACTGTCTGACAGTTCCATTTCTGTAAGCAAGGAGATGAGGGAAATTGGATCTTAATTGAAAGTAAAATCAAGCTATTACAATATTAAAACATTTTAATTTTATAATGCTCTGAACAATTCTTCACACACTGAAAGCAAGCTACATCACTAATCCTCTACTTTTTAGTGTGTCCTATTTTGCTGAGGTCCAGTTTTCACTTTATAACTGTTAATCTGTGTATATATACAATTTTAAAATCAATAATCAGATTTAGGGTCAGCGCTCTGTGCAAATTACACTTAACATGCCAAACAAACTTGTTAAGTGGTTGGAATTCTTGTCTTTAGACCGCTAATTGTAAACAGGAATGAAAAAAGGTATGAACTCCTGTTAAAGGCTGTAAATGTAAATGAGCTGGGATACTCTGCTGTAAAATAGTTAAGGAACCTAAAGGCAGGAATAGTATATGAACAGAACAATAGTAATATTTGACAATCTGGTGTATAAAAAGCGGAATCTTCCTCTTCTTCATTTCTGCTTCTCCCGTTAGGGATCACCACAGATGGCTTGTTGTCCACCTTTGAAACTGGCAAAAATTTTACACAAAAATTTTCTTGAGCCAACCGTCCCCATTTATCCAGACTTAAAAATATAATTTTTTTTATTTTTTTCTACAGCAACTTTCTTTGCATTGCTAAAATGAGGCAAACAGAGCGTATTACAGTTTCTATCTATACTTTTTTAATCACAATTTATATACATACTGTTAGAGCCATTTTGTGTGTATGAATGTGTGAATATTTAGATTTAATGTCTTGTAGCTGTTTGCAATAGAAAGTAGAGAAATGTTTCTGGAACCTTCCATAACTTTCCATGTACAGTGTTACATAACAGAATTATATTACCGCGACACACGTTAAATGTACTAGTATGTAACAACAGAAATAATATGTGCCTTACGTGTCGTAATCTGAGGTGTATATATAAGATGTAAGAACGTAAAGGAATTAGTTTCACATTGAATGTGATAGAGCTGAGAGCACGTAACGCCACGTAAAGTATCTTTGTAGTCTTAGGGATTCTTCTTTTGCTTGTAAAACTTTGAACTGTAGCAAAGAAAAGACAACAAAAGGCAATTCAAGAGTCAAGACTCTTTTTTGGATACGTGTCGCGTACAAAGACAACTCAAGAGCTCGCAGCAAATGAGACGGTGTGCGCTGCTCTCACACGTACTATCATCTTCACCCTTCAGACAGAGCATATCAATAGTGAATACTGTGCTTAAAACAAACACTTAAGGCACCGATGACAGCAGGAAGTGTCTAGTTGTAACTTCTTTTTAATTAGTGTCCAATTAAGTTACACATTGGCACACATCAAGGCCACACGTAATGGTAGATAATTTAGGAGCACTGACTAGTTGTGGGAAGCAATCAGCACTGATGCAGCACACTGTGAAAGGCTGTAAGACTGCTCGCCCTAACAGCTGAGATTTCTAAAAACAAACAAGGGAAAAGCAGTCCCCTTATCTAAACTCTACACATACAATACATACAATATTGTGAAACACTGTTACTTATTTCACCTCGATTTGTTAAACAAAAGTATCCATAAATCATGCAATAAGTTGTGTTTGCCTCTTTTTTTGTCGGGCAGTGTACTTTGAACAATGCTATGTAATTCTGTAATAAGTGTTAGAGAGATAATGGTTTGTCAATTAATTCCTTTCCAGCATCAAAGCTGGGCATCTGACCTTGAAGAACCTGTTGTGAAGAAGCAGTTTTTGGTAAGCCCATCCTGCTTTACAGATTTGATACGATAAATGCATGAGCATAACTTGTTAGTGGCGGAGTTAGCTTAAAACACATCTTCCTCCACTTGCAGAAATTTGAATAAACCTTATACAGACAGCCTGGTGGCTCATTCGTTTTGTTTTGTTTTTTATTTCAGGTCTTATGCCAGCACACTAATAACAATAAATCTTCAATAACTTTTCGTGCGTAGCATATAGCTGTGAAATGACTACTGCTACTTCAAGGCAGATATTAAATTAACTTAGCAATAACTACCTGTTACCATATGTATGTATGTACAGTATATATGTATGTATGTATGTAGGTATGTATGGTGCAAAGACATCCATTCAACACTAATCCAAGTCTAGGCATTAACTAAACTCTACATCAGCACATTTAGATAATAATAAGATAATACAGCAATAATATAACATTTATATCCTTCAACAGACATTCTTATCCAGAGTGACTTCCATTTTCTAATTACAAGAACAATCTCTCTGGAGCAACTTGGGGTTGAATGTTTAGTGGATCAACATGATTTTCTGGGAACCGAACCCCCAATCTTATGATCACCAACAGAGAGGTTGAGTCACTTAGATCACTGCACCACCAGTATGTGTGGTTGAGTTCCACCGAAAACATGAAAACATAGTACAATACATAAAGGAGCGGAAAAGGATTAAGAATGCCTCCTGGGTTTGGTCATGTTCTACTTTGAAGAGACTGTACTCACCTCCAGGGAGGTGATATTACATATGAGCAGAATAAATCCTGACAGTGACAGCAGGAGGAAGATGGGGGCCAGTCTCGACATGTGGGTTTTCATGGCTGCCTCTTTCTGCCATCCTCCAACACATCATAGCATGCAATGCCAAGCCATTAGCAAAAACCAGGAAGGAAAACATTCACCTGGAAACCAAATAAGACATCTGTAACCATCTTTTTTTAATACGGTGGCCCTGAAGTGCAAAACACAACGACATTTCAGAAAACACAACGACATTTCAGAAAACACAACGGCATTTCAGAAAACACAACGACATTTCAGAAAACACAACAACATTTTAAAAACACATCGACATTTCAGAAAACACAACGACATTTCAGAAAACACAACATTTCAGAAAACACAACATTTCAGAAAACTCAACAACATTTCAGCAAACACAACATTTCAGAAAACACAACGACATTTCAGAAAACACAACAACATTTCAGAAAACACAACGACATTTCAGAAAACACAACAACATTTCAGATTACGGAAAGGGTAGGACCACATTTCTTCTTTGTGATTGGACAGTACCCATGTCACTCACGACAACTGTTGTTGAAAACTCAGTTGTTTTTTTTTCACTCATTTTTTTGCTGAGTGTTTCCGTTTTTCTTCACAATCTATCATTTATTTCAACAATATTCTCAGCCCCCATGACGCTCGCATAACACATCGTACACATGCTCATAGTTTACAAAAGTTCTTGTATTGTAATTTGTTTCTTTGCCAATGGAATTTTTCTTTATAATATTGGTGATGCTAAACATGTTTCCAAGGCAACCATCTGTCTCCGTCATTGTGAGATTGTGTAAATAGTAAGTCTTTCCACAGTATTAATGTGCAGGTAGGCTTAATTTAATGCAGCTTAGCAAATGTTCTTTTTTAATTGTTTACGTATATGTCTTAAAATTTTATGGGCTTCTAACTAAAAACAGTTTCACTATTTGATAGACAAATAGTCACTATGTGATAGACAAAGTTTTTAAATACTTGAATTGTCACTCATGTGCCAAAGTTGAAGAATCTTACAAAGGTAAGCTGCACTGCAGTTGTGCTTTGTTCACTATTGCAATTTCCAGTATTGCTCTGTGAGGGAAAAGGTGTAAGTTATACTATGGTGTACCACCACATCATCAACTTTAGGTGCTGTTTATTATTAAGTGCTATCCTCAGTAGGTTTCTCAGCAGCTTCCCTTTCTGTGGCAGCTGATAAGGTGTCTTTATCGTCCTGTAATAAAAATCAACAATTGGTTTTTTACACTAACAAATGAAAAATCTAGAATAGGGTACTTACAATTGCATGGAGGCCTGTTATGGAAGAAGGCTCCACAAGACACATTACACCATCAGCAAGTACAAGAAGATGACGATTTTGTTCTATTATAACTTCCTGGGGGTGGTACACAAAGTATACATTTTATAGTCTATTTTTATATTTGATCAATTTTAGTGTCCTATTTGTTCCTTTTCCCTTGTTCTTTGTTGTTTGCACTGTAAAAACTGAAGCCACGTTGTTTTGTCTCTCCGTATACTTGTACAATATATAACAGAGATGACAAAGTTTACTTTGACTTTACTGATCGACTAGTGCTTTGTCTGAGGGCCATCTTTTCAGCCTCTGTAAGGGGTGCTGGTGGTGGACTCCCACCTGTTCTTCTGGCCTCTGACTTTTTCCTATTGGCTAATGGAGGCAAGTTGTGAACATATCCAGTAAGCACAAATTTGGACACTTGGAAAGAAATTTCAGAAGTGTTATTGTAGATAATATGTAATTAGTTAGTGATCTAAGCCAAAAGAAGCAAGCATTTCTCCATCGTTGAGATGGAGAAACGCTCGCTTCTTTTGGCTTATATCACTAATTACATGTCTCAACCCACTGAATGATGCTAAGTAGAGCCTTCAAAACCTCCCAATGGCTTGTAAAGAAATTATACCTACCCGTTTGGACTATAGTTTTATCTCTCTATCTAGTTCTAGTTTAAAGTTATATTTAATATTCCATTTCTAGTTTAAAATGTATATTTTGTATTCTATTTATATATTGTTTATTCCTTGTGCCTTATTTGTTCTTTGTT
>JAVGVS010000928.1:0-58462 GCA_032718565.1 Distichodus sexfasciatus
GATATATACATATTTAGATATAGATATATAGATATATATACACAATTTTTACATTTTTAATAATAATTTTAATAGTAAGTTTCATTTAAGATTTATTAGGATTTATTTGATATCCAATCTGTTTTTAGCATATTCCCATCCTTGATATTAAGCCTTAAGATGACCACAAATCCTTCTTCTTCTTCTTCTTCTTCTTCTTCTTCGGTGTAGCTGTCTCGTCTCATTAAGCTGTGAGTTGAATTTGTCCGGGGGTGAGGATGGTGATGGTGATGAAGGAGGTGGAGGGAATTCTCACAGCTCTATTTATACAATCTTGACAACGGCGGCGACGCTACACTGGTCTGCGCAAATCCCGACCTTGTTTCCGGCCCAGTGCTGGGCTTTAAAGTAACAAGGTCTAAATCCCGTTGGATGCTGGTGTCCAAATACTAATGACGACCGTCTGGGAGAAGAAAGCATCTGAACAATATGCACTGATTCTGCGGAACTTTGTTGCGACGACTAGAAAGAGAACTACAGAACTGACGAGGAAGTGGACCCATGAAACTGAATATAGTAGAAATGTTACAGGGTTTAATACAACATTACGGTGCTAATTTTTGACACTATTTTTGGATTTAGTCTTTAGACGGAACTGCTTATCAGTTATTATCAAGTCCCGGTCTGGTACTCATGAGAAAGGTACCGTCCCCAAGCACTGCTCCAAGGGTGCTCCCACTGCTCCTTCACGAATCCAGAGGTCAGTTTTTTTTGTACCTTGGTTATAAGTACCGCGGCAGTACCTTTACCGGTCCGGGACTTGAACCGGCAACCTCTAACACTTGATTTTGATATTTCAATGTGGCAATAGGTAGCGTAACGGTTAGGGAGTTGACCCTGTGATCAAGTGGGTCGCCGGTTCAAGTCCCAAACCGAGTAAAGGTGCCACTTAGGTACTCATGAGCAATGTACCGCCCCCAAGCTCCACTAATGGTCAGCGAAGATTTAAAAAAAAAAAGTATTTACTTGATTGTAAAAGCTATAGCCAGTGTAAGTAAGATTAATATTTAAATGGCTAAAGAACCTTCATGATAATGAGATTAAAGGGCGATGACTCACAAAGCTACTCATTTGGTCAACAAAGAATTAACACTAATGACCATCTGTACGTTCTGTTAATCAGCATAACGGAAGCCAAGTAACTTCTGTAAGAGTTCATGTCTACATTTAGAACTTTTGATATCGTCTTCATTTAAGATTTCATTCGAATCATAATTACAGTTTGGAATATTTCATTGTTAGCACAGTTGTTACCCTACTTTACTAAGACCTGAACAGAAACCAGGATAGTCATCTTCTATCTTAGGGCGTATTCACACCAGGAGAGTCTGTTAGTTCACTTGCGTTGGAGCAGTTTGCTTTCACATTGTAGGCTTTGCTAGGACATCTATATGAAAAATATATTGTGTTTCTATTTGATTTCATTTCTGTTTAATTTTTTAAAGTATTTCTTTATCCTAGTTTTTGTCAGACAACAAAATCAGGACATTTATCTCAAATATTTATTGATATATTTCCTACATCAAATATCATATACTATTAATATAGTATAGTATTGTGATTTTTGTGTTTTATTTGGCCATTTTTATAAGAATTAATTACACTCTTAACTCTGGAAATCTATAATCTATAATCAATAGTTTCTATTTTAATACTAAAACTACATACTAATCCCATAATATGCACATGTACAGATACTGTTTATAGTATAAATGTCTATTTAGGAAACACATACTTTCTGTTTATTTTTATTTATTAGATTTAGTTTCTTCAACTTAAAAGTGGTTATTAATTTCTGCTTTAATCTGCATAAATCCTCATGAAAAAATTTTATCCTGACCACCGGGATCTCCCTTTACCCCCAAATCCAACGCGCCTTGTGCATCTCCAAAATAATGGCCTTCATTTCCTTAGTCACCACAGGACGTAAACAAGATTTGGAGGAACCAAGCTGTGCTGGAAGGCGTACTTAAAAATCCAGAGCCAAGGTGTTTTGCGGTTAACGCTGCTTCATTAAACGTTTGGTAAAATCCGGAGGAGAAGCATATTTAAGAGCGACATAGCGTGACTATAGGGGTCGTTGCATGATTGAGCGGGTTTGGAACGACTGATTATTGCCGAACCCCGCTTAAAGGCGTCTTGCAGGGTGTAACGGTGGTGTAACGGTTAGAGAGTTGGTCTCATGATTGGAGGGTCACTAGTTCAAGTCCCAGAAAGGTGGTTGGCCAGTTGGCGGTATAACGGTCAGAGAGTTTGCCCTGTTATCAGAAGGCCACTGATTCGAATCACGGAACAGTAAAGGTACCACTGAGGTACTCATGCGCAAGTACCATCCCCAAGCATTGCCCACTGCTCCTTCACAGATGGATCAACAGTATGTCCAAAAGTGGAGTGGTGATATAGCAAAAAAGACGACGTTCTGTTTTTGTCGAAGATGTGAAATGCAAAAAAGGTAGCTGTAAAATTGGCGGAAAATACAGAAAGGTCAGGTGGCTCACGTAGCCGTCTTGTTTATCAAGCGTTGTCTCATAAATAATGCCTTACCTTTCCTTTGCTGGAGGTTTTAATCTGTTTGTCTTTCCTTCGCGCGGCCTGGTAATGTCTCCGGTACGCGTGTTTAAAACCCCCAAAAAACAGGAGGTAGGGAAGGGGACGGGGAAGAGGAAGATGAAGAGGAGGAGGGGGAGGAATCATTTGTATTTTTCCAGCAGCCTAAAACTCTCTCAGCCGTACGCTTCTGGGCCATGTCGGCTGCCGAGCATGACTTCACCTGTCATGTATGAGCCCATAATGTCCATCCCATAATAACACCACCCTCCACCTGTCTTTCTACCCGTCAACCCAGATCCATCCCAGACTGCAAAATGTAGCTACGGGCAACCGTCACGGAAACGGCTGGGGAGTAATAATGAGACAATGAAATCCTCGCCAGAGGGGGAGGAAAAAAGAGCGTAGAGAAGTCGCGATGCGAGGGATCCGGCGATAAAACGATATCGATGATATTTTTGAGGAAAAACATTTTTTTCCCGGCGATGACGATACCATAACGTGCGATAAAAATAATTAAAACTAAGGTGGTAACCATACATCGATCTACATCGATTCAGTGATCAGTGAGCCCACAGCATCGATTTTAAATAAAATTATGGATTAGATTTATTGTAACGCCCTTCACCAAGCGAGCGCAAGATGTCAGCTGGTTTCCTCAAAACTTTTATTAACCGTGCTAACTCAGCCCAGTTAACGCACAGGCTAGATATGGCATGAGCTTTGGGACCCCCATGTGTGCCAGCCCCCAAATGACCAATAAAAATATCAATTAATTAAAATAAGCCTGACATGGGAGACAACAGAAAATGTAGCCTAGGGGCCCATGTAAACCTTAATCTGCTCCTGGTGTCAACACAGGTTGCTGTGGGATGTTAATATTCCAAAAAACTAACAACAAAATTAACTAACAAACCAAAGAAATGAACGACAAGACCAAAAATGCAACTGTACAGCAAAACAACGATGAAACCATGCAAAATGGCCAATCACCAAACCAAACCAAACCGTTATTATGCCAAAAAGGGAACAATAATGAAACTATTTCTAACGCAAGTTTGATCATTTTCAAGAAAATCATCACACGTTTACGGCTTAACGTTCAATAAAATACTGAAACCTCGAGGTGTAACCTCGTTGGCAGGGCAAATGTGAAAAGTGTCACTTTCTCAGGGTCACGCCGTCCATCAGCGATTCTCATCCCTTCATTTATTTATTTATTTTAGAAAGACAAATATGCGAGCCGACGGCGGCCGTCAAACGCGTTCATTGATCTTCGCTGTCTGCCTTTGATTAATAGACTCCACGCAGGACTCGATATAATCCGTGTATCATTCATTTGTTCGTTTTCAAATTCAAACCAAAAATATATGGTTTTACAACATTCATATCGAAGCCAAAAAAAAAACAAAAAAACTAATGAGTAATTTTCCACAAAAAAATAAACAATAATTATCGTAGATCCCTAATTAAATGTAGCTTTTGAGATATATCATTATAGAACAATATCTAGACCAACCATCCAACTGTATGCAGATTAATGTGAAATTTTACTCCGGTGAAGGAGCTTTTTTTGGCAGCGCCCAGGGACCAGTTCTTGGGGACGGTATCGCACTCACAAATACCTCACTGGTAACTTTACCGGTCCGGGATTTCATTCACCGACCTACCGGTCCCCAAATGGGGCCAACTCCCTAACCAATAACCAAAAAGTGGCCGGTAAGCGTTTCTCCACACCGATCATATTTGACCCTTGAAGTCAAGTCGCGAAATTTCTCTTTCACACTTCAGTCCAAATCGTCTCCCTCTCTCTCCTACTGTCTATCTCTCGAACATGAAGGCCAGCTCTTAGCGCCAAAGCAGACGAAGCCCCCTTAGAGGAGCGTCGACGCGACGTGTCGAATACGAAGTACAGGATTTATGTCTGCCAATCTTCGGTAAGCAACCCCCGAGGAGCTTCTCACGGCTCTCTATTCTTGGCCGGGAGCTTAGCGCGAACTGCAGAGAGACGCTTCTCGAAACGTTTCATTAAACTCACTGTGCAGACGACTAGCAGAGCTGCGTTCGTCAGGCAGGCAATTAAGAAAAACTGACGTTGTAGGTTGTTTTGAGGTATAAAAAATGGTAAACTGTAACACCGGTGAATCTTCGCCTTCAGTTTCTGAGCTCTGTTGTTAAGGTGGAGGCTGCTTCTCGACACTACAGCTCGATCGATATATCGGTGTGGCGGTATCACGATGATATTACGATACTATGATATCAACCGATATGAGATAACTGCGGGTATTGGTGATTATAACGTGACAATTAAGATGGAAATGTATCGTCAAAATCGTATCGTAGCAAAATGTATCGTATCGTATCGTATCGTGCTTTGATCACGATTCAATGTTATATCGATTCAATGGACAACTATACGATATCGGAAGACACTGAATTGTCTGTTGATTCTCCACAATATCGTAACATGTTGAAACTTGACATTTACAGGATTAGTGTTGTTGACTGTAACACTTAAGAGTTTGGACCCCTAAAATGCCAAAAATTACCTATGGACCTTTTAAAGAAGTTCCTTACCTTTAAAATGCTCCAAGCAGACCGTCCCTTTAATTATAAAACTACAAAAAGGCTGTGGATCTCGACATGGGCATCTAATTTTTATTCCCAAAACCTGGTCCATCAGTTAAATTTGTAAAGCTTAGAAGTAAAAATAGGCCCAAAAATTAGTCAGTTTAGATGTGAAATATTTAGAAAAATATTTCCGCCAGTCATACGTGCGAGATAAATATGATGATCAAGTTATTCAGGAATCTTAGCAATTTTCCTCAATGTTGCTGAATTTTCTGACAACTCGAGTACACCGACCGAGCTTAAGAAAGCTATTACAGACGAGAAACCTCCCGACCCGAGCCACTCTTGCCAACGCCGGGCACCGAGCCGGGCATCAGACACCAACTTAAAGCCACGCTCAACGCTCGTCTAACAGCTGGTAAACCTCCCTCGAAAGAGATGTGGCACTACGAGCCAAAACACGCTATTAAAGCGCACAACACAGTCTCGTTTGCCGCGTTCCCATATTTTGCGGCGTGTCGAGATGCCACATCCCATCACTCCCACAAGTCAAATCCACTTCTCCTCTCCCTCTCTCACCCAATCTCACGGCCAGCCGGCAATTACCATGCGAGCGCGCTGGTAATGTCGGAAATATTTCACCCCCCGTTGTCGCCTGACTGCTGTTAAGTGTCAGTCCGACGGCAATTTTATTTTAGGAAAATATTGTGGTTGCCGGCCGGCTTCTCTGGCATCCGATCTGACAGCATTCGTGATGAAATTAATTGCGACACTATATATACATACGTATACAGCATATATATATATATATATATGTATATGTGGTGATGTAAGTTTAGACCTAGTCCACACGAATGTCAGAATCAGGCGTATTTCTGGCGTTGGGGGCGTTGTGAGCGTGGACTCAAGGCCCACCGTTTTTCTAATACTCATAACTTTATATGCATGTACAAATAATTTTTTAAAATAAATATACTTATTTTCATAAACAAGTATGTACAATGCTAGTTGCTAATGTACACTATGTTAGTCGCTAATGTATCCTATGTTCATTGCTAATGTATCTTATGCTAGTTCTAACATACACTATGTTTATTGCTAACATACCTTATGCTAGTTGCTAACGTACCCTAATGTTCATTGCTAATATACACTTTAGCATTTAACTAACGTCACCCTATCCAGAAGTTGCTAATGTACACTATGCTAGTTGCTAATGTACACTATGTTAGTTAATGTTAATGTACACTGTTAGTCGCTAGTGTATGCTATGTTAGTTAACTAATACCCTTCATGCTACTTGCTAACGTACACTATACTAGTAGCTAAAGTATCCTATGTTCATTGCTAATGTACCCTATGCTAGTTGCTAGCATACACTATGTTTAGTGCTAACATACCTTATGCTAGTTGCTAACGTACCCTATGTTCATTGCTAATGTACTATGCTTGTTATATGTACATTATATAGTTAATGCTAATGTACACTGTTAGTAAGCTATTATATGCTATGTTAGTCACTAATGTATGCTATGTTAGTTGCTAATGTATGCTACGCTAGTTGCTAACGTACACTATGCTAGTTGCTAATGTATCCAATGCTAGTTATATATCTATAGATTAATACTATGAATTTACTTCATGCTAATATTAGTTACTATATGCTATGCTATGCTGATTTGCTAATGTAACTATATACTTTGATTGCTAATGTATCCTATGTTCATTGCTAATGTACCCTATGCTAGTTGCTAACGTACCCTATGCTTGTTCCTAACGTACCCTGTGCTTGTTGCTAATGTATACTATGTTACTTGCTGATGTATACTATGTTAGTTGCAAGTGTAGTTAGCAACTGTGCTTTTGGGAAACACCTGGCTGACTGCTTATTCTTTAAATATTGCGGACACATTTTGGAGGTGTGTTTTGGGTCATTATCCTTTTGTAGGATGACATTGGCCCCAATCAAGTGCTTTCCACAGGGTACAGCATGGCGTTGCAAAATCTTGTGATAGCTTTCCTTCCTCAAGGTCTCTTCCACTTCCACAAATCTCCTATTTTACCACCACCACAGCACCCCCAGAGCAGTGTTTTGTTCTTGCTTTCTTTTTGAGATAGAGTTCCTTCAACCCCTGAAGGTCACTAGAACGAAACGCTAACCGCGTGTCGCCCGCATTAACGCGTTTCGTTTTTACTCAATCCTCGGCCGCGTCAGACTCGGCAGACCTTCCATTTTTTTCCCAGTCCACTAATACTCTCTTCCATTAGTGCCTTTAATGATGATGAATAGATCTGACAAGTCGTGTCACTTTGATGAATCTCCGGGTTCCCATGGCAACTTTCAGCAGGACAGCGCTCACCCTAATCAGCCCGAGTGGAGGCTAACCTACATGGGTGATTTATGCTAAACTCAGACCTTCTTGATGACCTCCATATTAAACGCCAGCTGCTGCAAAATGTTCGGAGCAACCAGAATCGTCTGGAGAACTTCCTCCGAGTAAAAATCAGTTGGTTACAACAGCTTTGCGCTAGTGGACACTGACTGGAATTAGACGGGAAATTACTGTAAAAAAGATTTTGCTTGAAAAACGACGAAAAGAATAAGAGCCTGTGTCCACCAAACACTTTTTTTTTTTTTGCACTGGCGTCGCCTATTTTTAATACAAATCCAAAGAGCTTCAGTGTTCAGAGCGCTAAGCACCTTCAGCGGAAAAAAGACACTGGTGGAGATGTTTTTTACCGCTGTGCTCAGAGCGCTTCAAGTTGAAATCAGTTCAACTTTTAGAACAGCGCTGGGCTCATCAATGTCACTTCTCTCCTGCTAGTCAATCAAAATCGGGGAAGGGGCGGGACACACAGTTAGGAACTCGCTAACAACAATGGCAGCGCATCTGGAGCAGCTTCAACTGTTAAACTGTTGGCTGTTGAGTTACTTCTAAGTCCATGTCTGGAACGGGCTAACCACAAGAAAAGTAACAGCACTATTCTTCTTAATGGTGGCAACCCCTTATGGCCAAAAGAGTGAACAACAATTTTTTGACTAGGAAAAAAGGTTGCATTTAGGTTACTGAGAGGAAACACATCAACTTTGGGACGATCTCATAAATCATTAACTCCCACCTGACTGGTTATTTATTTGTATTTTTTGGCCTCTTCCCCCTTCCATCTTTGAGGAAATATTAAAGTGTGATATGCATATTTCATGTTGGTAATTTCAGCCTTCCTGTCGGCACTTTTCGTTGTACTCACGGCGAGCGTATTGCTGGGCAGCGGGGCGAGTTCACAGCGTCAGGCCTTGAGTGTGTGCAGGGACAGTGTGTGTAACCTGAGTGTACAACACCCTGGGCCGGAGATGTGGGATGAATATTGCATCTGCGCTCGGCTTTGGTCCGAAATTAACTTGCGTTTGGGGAAAATGCATTATTTAAAAAAATAAAGGCTGGGATTAAGGATGTAAATATATTGAGTCGTGTGGGGGCACGTGGTTGGAAGAATTATTTCACATTCATTTAGCCTAAACAACATTTCTTTGGGTGTGATTTTGGGGTGAGTACAACCAAGAAAACTAATGAATAATCAAAAGTCCCAGAAAGTCGGAACCCCCCAGATTGAGAAGGCAGCTTTTTCACAAATTTTTGCTTCTTTTTAGCTTTCCCCGAATCAAAGGCAGAGCAACTCTTCAGCAGACATCAGCAGAGCGAGCCGTCTGTTCCGACAGCTGTGCTACAGAACAGGTGTCATGTCTCCTGCCAAGCGTAATGCGCACACACACACACACACACACACCCCAACACGGTTTTTATGTTCAGTGTTGATCAAGAAAATCTAATATTCTCGGAGCCATATTATTGGCATTATTTGCAATCCACAAAGCTGTTGCCAGACGCGATGACCAGATTGAGTTCATTCTAAATTGTAAGCTTTGCAAGTTCTGTCAATGTGAACATCGTGTTTTTAACTTGATGATTATTTACATGAACACAGACTGTCAAAACGACTCATGTTAAGCACTAATCGTTTTTGGTGAACAGGGCCTCGTCCATCTGATCTGTCATTTTTATTTTTAACAAAGTAACATCAAGCGACACATTGTGTTACTGACTTTGACAAAAACACTTCTAAAAACAAGATATGAATTTAACTGAAAATACATGTAACTTTTCGGAAAAATTATCATTATTTTTCATTGGAATAAACAAATCATATTTATTGTAAATACAGAATGTACCAAGGTTTGAATAAATGTATATTAATGTGCTGGAGTGACACAGCATATATGATTATATAAAAAGGCAGTTGGGGCAAAACCTGGAAAATATATCACGTCTCAACTTCAAGACAAAACTGCTTAATGCTGAATTTAGTCTTAACCTATCCTGCTAACTTCTTAATCCAGCGTTACAAAGGATTTGCATTAAGACACGGTGTGGTCAAAAATCATATTTATCACGCACGCATACAATAAACTCTATTTGCATACTGACATAAGCACATAATAAATAAATAAATATATAAATAAAGGTTTGAGTGTAATCCTCAGCGAAAGAGAAAAAGCCGTAATGCTGTAAGAATGAAAGGAGTCTCGTCGGAGCGGCACGTTGCGGAATAATCCGACCTAATTCATTCAAATGAGGGGCGCATTATTCAAGACGAGTTTGCCCAAAAACATCAACAGAAAGAGGTTTCTCCAACGTTGCTTCAACTACGAGTATAAGCAAAGATTAAAGTTTGCTTGGCGTCGATTGATATTTTTAAACCTTAAAACCATTTGCTAAAAAGTAACAACAAGGGTATTATTTTACTGTGAGATGACTGAACATTTGGATTTTTGTGAGATTTTTGCTACATTTTTGCAAGTTGTAATTATGCAATCAAACTGAATTATCACATACAATCTGTAAAACTCATATGGAAAATATACACTGAATTTCATAAAATCTGAGAAAGACCAAATATTTTTGTGACAAATCTTTGTTTATAGTTTAAATTAACTTAATTATTTAATTCTGCTGCTGCAAAATATATATTTTCCATATGATTTCCATTATTGTATATTCAGTGTATATGCAGGAAAATTGTCAGGTTATACAGTTTGCAAAATTGCAAAGTTGTTAAAGAGAAAAATCACAGCTTTATTTTTGAATTCTTATTCCCATTCTTAATTTAATAATAACAACCCTCATTAATGATCTCAACTCAAAATCTAATTTTTGAACTCAATAGACTTAAGTGTACTTATGATTTTGATATCATTTCATATCAATTAGTTGCACTGACTCACTTCAGATAAGTTACAAAAAATTATCTGTATGAGTGTAAAGGTGTTAAGCTTTTTTGACATTGGGTTGCTTAAGAGGAAAAGAGGAATTCATATTCCTGTCCTTAATTAAATACGCCGGCACGCACGCAGACGCCTGGTGTAAATCCTATAAGACACAGTCTGTAATCCTGTATAGCAATTTAGAGCGAATCTTTCCTGGTGAGTTTGTGCTAGGAATTTCTTGCGGAGTAAAATGAATAACAGACATGTCTAAAGGACGGTCCTGTGAAAGTCAACATGAGCCGGGAGATAACAAGTGCAAATGCAAAAAATGGAAAAGAATGGCAAAAGCTACAATATAATAGGAAAAGCCACAACAGAAAAGGAAAAGCTACAAAGGAAAAGCCACAACGTAGAAGGAAAAGCTACAACGGAGAAGGAAAAGCTACAAAGGAAAAGACACAACGGAGAAGGAAAAGCTACAATGGAGAAGGAAAGGCTACAAAGGAAAAGCCACAACGGAGAAGGAAAAGCTACAAAGGAAAAGCCACAACGGAGAAGGAAAAGCCACAACGGAGAAGGAAAAGCTACAAAGGAAAAGCCACAACGGAGAAGGAAAAGCTACAATGGAGAAGGAAAAAGCTTCAATTCTGTCCCAGTTTTGAAAATACCAGCCAGCAAGTATGAAGGTTTTTTTTGTGGGTAGGACGAGGTTTAACATGGTCAGCGAAGCGTGGCAGTAACCTTTCGCATTATCACCTACATGCACGGGGATCGCATGGCCATCAGTACTCAGGTGGGGAAAGCCGTCCTCATTTTTTACTCCGCGACACGTGGAAGGACATCGCTGCATGTGTAAAGATGAAAGACGAGGTGTTGGATGGGAGATGGATCGGGAGGAACTCAGGAGTGTGATCTGCATGGGAATGTTGGTGCTCGCTCACTACAAAATTCTAATAATGCTTAGTGGCCAAATGAAATGCGAAACGTAATATGTTATATTTAACGCCTAGATGTGGGCAGTAATGTGGCTCAGATGGCTAAATGCAAAAGCTATAACACAAATGCAAAAGCCTGAAGGGAAATGTAAAAGTCACAAAACACAAGCAAAAGCCACAAGGTTTATGCAAGACAAGGTTAAATGCAAAAGATACAAGGGAAGTGCAACAGAAACGCGAAAGATTCAGCACAAATGCAAAAGTCACAACTCAATTGCAAAAGCCACAACGAATAATGCAAGAGACAAGGTTAAATGCGAAAGCCACATGGGAAATGCAAAAATCATTACGCAGATGTAAAAGCCCAATTGCAAAAGCTTCAAGACAAAAGCAAAAACCACAACAGGACTGCAAGAGCCACAGCACGAATGCAAAAGTCACAACTCAATCACAAAAACCACAATGGAAATGCAAAAATCACCATGTAAATACAAAAGTCCAACTGGATGCAAAAGCTACAACATGAGGGTAAAAGTCACAAAAACAATGCGAATGCGAAATCTGCATGGGAAAAGCAGAAGCCGCAAAAGATAAGGAGAAGCCATAACAGAAATGCTAAAGCCAGGAATGAGCAGCAGTCTGTCTACGTTATTGTCCTGATTCTTGTAGGTCAAAATGTACATATGTAACTCTGCACGGCAAAACCAGTCGCTTGTCGCAAATTTTCAAAATTGAGTTATGTTTTCATGAGAGGGTATAAATCAACCTTCAAAACGATACCTATATCGAATGAATCGGACGACATATGTCACGCCAAGTGAGAAACGGAGAAATCTGCCTTTGAAGTTGACTATCTCCGTAGCACTCACAGACACTTGGTGCGGTCGCGGCTACGTTTGCATTTACGGTAGCCTACGCTGCATTCACAGCCACACGGATAGCCTACCTGCGTTAGGTTAACTGAACTCAGGAGACGAAGATGGATTCCGGAGAAATATCTTCACGCTAGTCGACCAGTGGATTTACCGTAAATATTGAAGTAGAGCGGTCAAAACAGAAACATTCTGCTGGAATTGAATTCCTCACCTCAAGAAAGTCACATTTTTAGGATGGAAAGGGTAAGTTTTTCAGCCAAATTTATTCACAACAGCACAGTATAGACCTTCCACTGTTTCAAAACACTAAAAACAAAAAATCCAACATTTTACCCAACACAACATAAACGCTCGTTTTTCTCGGAAACCTCCGTTGCGACAAGCGACTGGTTTTGCCATGGAGGGTCACATATATACACACATATACAGTATATATGCAGCTAGTGTTGACTAATTTTAAGTGTCGTCACAAGAGAGACCATATGGCGTCTCCAAACTGATCGCTGAACTCCACGCTCAGGAAACACAGAGTCAGGACGTTGCCTTCACACACTCATCATGTTGAGAAAGCGGCCTTGGAAGTTCAGGCATCAGTTTTGAGCATGCCGCCAGCTGGTTCATCTGCCGTGGAATTCATCACAGGCAGACGCAGCAGACGAGCGAGGGGTGGAGATTTCACCCTTTTTGGACGTGCAGCTTTACGTTAGTTAGAAGAAACGATGATAATGATGGAAATATAAACAAGGTGTTGTACTGATGGACGTTGAAGCACTCTCCTCACCGTCTTCCTGCTTCTGCATGACAGGAACTCATTCTGAACTTGACGCATTGCCAACCTGACGTGTAGCTTTACCTAGCCTTGTTCCATTCTGTTATTCTGGGTTTGTCCTTGACTTCTCTGATGTTTGACCATCATTCTTGGCGTCCATCAATTACGACTCTGTTTTGTCCATGCTGTTACTGAATCAGGGGTGTGCTTGCTGAAAGCATAGTTGCTAACTACATTAGCATCTAACATAGTGTATATTAGCAACTAACAGTGTATATTAGCAACTAACAGTGTACATTAGCAACTAACAATAGTGTACATTAGCGACTAACATTAGCAACTAATATAGTGTTTATTAGCAACTAACATAGTGTACATTAGCAACTAACAGTGTACATTAGCAACTAACATAATTATTACGTGTAACTAACATAGTGTGCATTAGCAACTAACAGTGTACATTAGCAACTAACAGTGTACGTGGCAACTAACATAGTGTACATTAGCAACTAACATAGTGTACATTAGCAACTAACGGTGTACATTAGCAACTAGCATAGTGTACATTAGCAACAACTATAGTGTACATTAGCAACTAACAGTGTATATTAGCAACTAACACATAGTGTACCGTACGCTTAACTAACATAAGCGTACATTAGCAACTAACATAGCGTGCATTAACAACTAGCATAAGCGTGCTTTAGCAACTAGCACGCCAGTGGCACATTAGCAACTAACGCAGTGTACGTGGCAACTAACATAGTGTGCATTAGCAACTAACAGTGTGCATTAGCAATAACAGTGTACGTGGCAACTAACGGTGTGCATTAGCAACTAACATAGTGGCCATTGCTTAGCTAAAAAGTGTGTAAGCCAACGGTGGCCATTGGCAACTAACACTTAAGAATTGCATTAGCAACTAACGGTGCACATTAGCAGCTAACACTGGTGTGCATTGGCAATAACGGTGTACAGTAGCAACTAACAGTGTGCATTAGCAACTAACATAGTGTACGTGGCAACTAACGGTGTACGTGGCAACTAACGGTGTACAGTAACGCTAAACGAGTGCGCATTAGCAGCTAACGGTGTGCATTAGCAACTAACATAAGGTGTGCATTAGCAACTAAAGTGTACATTACGCAACTAACGGTGTACATTAGCAACTAACATAGTGTACGTGGCAACTAACGGTGCACATTAGCAGCTAACGGTGTGCATTAGCAACTAACAGTGTACAGTAGCAACTAACATAGTGTACATTAGCAGCTAACATAGTGTACAGTAGCAACTAACAGTGTACAGTAGCAACTAACAGTGCACATTAGCAACTAACATAGTGTACATTAGCAACTAACATAGTGTACGTGGCAATAACAGTGTACATTAGCAACTAACGGAGTGAACATTAACAACTAACGGTGTACTGTGGCAACTAACGGTGTACGGTAACAACTAACGGTGCACATTAGCAACTAACGGTGTACATTAGCAACTAAACACCAAATATGTACGACAGCAACTAACATAGTGTACATTAACAACTAACGGTGTACATTAGCAACTAACGCAAGTGTACAGTAGCAACTAACAGTGTACATTAGCAACTAACATAGTGTATGCAGTAACAACTAACGCAATTGTACCGGTAGCAACTAACAGGTGTGCAGTAGCAACTAACGGTGCACAGTAGCAACTAACATAGTGCACATTAGCAACTAACGCCAAAATTGGCCATTAGCAACCTAAAGTGTACATTAACGCAACTAACAGTGTACATTAGCAGCTAACATAATTATGCGCTAGCAACTAACAGTGCACATTAGCAACTAACATAATTGTACATTAGCAGCTTAACGGTGTACGTGGCAACTAACACACTTAGTGTGCATTAGCAACTAACAGTGTACATTAGCAACTAACATAGTGTACATTAGCAACTAACATAGTGTGCATTAGCAACTAAAAGTGTACATTAGCAACTAACATAGTGTACAGTAGCAACTAACATAGTGTACATTAGCAACTAACAAGTGTACATTAGCAACTAACATAGGGTGTACATTAGCAACTAACAGTGTATAACTAGCAACTAACGATCAGCCATTAGCAACTAACAGTGTACGTGCTTAACTAACATAGTGTACATTAGCAACTAACATAGTGTTACATCAACCTTCAACATAGTGTACATCCGGCAACATCAAGCAGTCACACAAAACTGCCCACTGCTCCTTTACGGATGGGTTAAATACAGGGGACACATTTGGTTGTGGCGCTGTGTGCTATGCTGTGTTCACAATGACAAATTTTTACTCACTTAAATTCAAATTCAAAATATAACTGGAAAGAATCTCCTAAGTCCTTTGCTAAAGGCAAATCCTCCTTCAAGTCACTGACCAAAGTTTAAACTCAGCAATCCGGCGACTTTTGTAATATTTTAGTTCAAGGTGTGCAGTTTTTCTTCAAGTTGCCCCACGCCTCATGAAACATTCTCCTGCCTCTATGTTTTGATAAGATGAGTTTCAGTTGTGAGACCCACAGTAGCAGGTGCAGGCTCCTGGCTGGAAGCTCACGCCTCCCGCCTGCTGAGTTCGGACTTTTTTTCCTCTTCCAACTCTCACTCGGAAAGCGATAAATAAGAGGCGCTGACTCAAATCTGCATAGGATACGCTGCACTGCAGATTTTAGTTGCTAACGGGATTGGTAAGAAAGGTCTCCTCTGTTTTGTAAGGAGAAAAGAATTAACCTGAGGAAAATAAATTATTATTCAATAATATCCATTATTATAAAGTAAATGCTAAATATTACAGTAAATATCTCACATTAACTGCAGTAAAGTAGTAAAAGAGCATCAATATCTGCCAAAATCCCGTTGCTATTGCATTTACATGGCGTACATGACGAAGCATAGGGATCCATTTTCTGTGAAATCAACGTGGAACTACCCACAAAGACGAGCCACATGTGACAACCTGATTACTGCCCCCACTGGTAAACACACCAAACAAAAAATCTGGGCTGCAGGTTGGCGTTAAACAGCGTCAAACCAGCATGATGTAACACCTCACTGAAGTCAATCAAGTGCAGCTGCAAAATGCACCAAAAACCGTAGAGGCGTTCAGAGCCGTTCATTTATCCGAGATTCCAACGCCCATCTGGATGGGGGCTTAAGGCGAATTGTGGCACCGTTGGCGTTCCATAGATCTGAGCTCAATTTTTGTCTCACGCAGTACTAAAACTTGTAGGAAACTTTTCTCCCCTTTTCCTTCCTGCACTGACTGGGCTACTTCACAGAGGCCTGACCTTCCAAAACCTAACATCCTCCCTCACATAAACATCTAAAGCTGTCTTTCCTCATCGTCCCGCTCCAACCCGTCAGTGCATTGAGTGTTGGTTGGTCATAAATGTATAAATGAAGGGAATGAAGTTAAGACGTCGGCAGACTTACTGCTTATGGACACTCTGCCCACTCTCCTGAAGCCACCAGCATATGTTTTATTCTCAAAAGAATAATAAACTTACTGATCATTTTTAATTCAGAGTCAAGTTACTTAGCGGAAGCAAAACACTTGCTAATTCAGGAGCTAAATTGAAGAGTCAACAGATGCAAAAATAGTTAATTATAGAATATGAAAATATTTTAATTCAAACAAAGATGAAACATTAAGCCCCAAATTAGAGGCTTATTTAAATTATTTTTTTAAAATCTTAATTAGAATTATTAATTCATTAATTATATTATATAATATATATATATATATATATATATATATATAAAATTTATGTTTTCTGGCAATACTTAAAAAATGAAGAAATGCATGAATCTTAGTATTACCCTGGTTTACATTTTTAGAAATAGTTATTTATTTGTTTATTTACTTAATTATTTCTTAACTGCTAATTTATCAAGACAATTTATTACATTTGGAGATAAGGCAAATTAGGAAAAAATGTCACTGCAGAATTTTTTTTTTCTTCATGCTGCTCAATCCCACTATCTAGTGGCGAAGATGGAAAACAGCACCATTAACCTCAATAAAAAGGTTGTAATTTCATATACTATCCGGAATTTTATTTCTATTTATTTTTGAAGTCATTTTGGATTTCTTGAGCCACAAAAGTAATTGACAATGAGGATAAAATAAAGCAGGAAAAGTCTGGCAACCGCGCGTTGTCTTTTCACCAGTTTTACCGCAACACTGCCCTCTACTGCTGACAGAGGTCCTACACGTTCTAGTGCATGAATATCTCAGTAGAATAATGTGAAATATATTGTTAGAAGGATCAGGATCATCTGCTTTGATGGTGGTGCTTTAAATCGTGGTTAATCTAAGAGAATTCTGAGTTTTTTTGCTAAGCTGATGATGTGTAAAGTACTTCATATTTCATAGAACCAGGGACGTAGCACCAAATTCTGGGCCCTATATACAAGCAGTCTCCATGGTCCCCCTCCCACTAATAAAATAAAATTCCACACTTCCCAAGGGCCCTCTACCCACTTGGGGCCCTGGTAAGTCAGTCCCCTTTTTCCCCCCACTACGACACCCCTGCATAGAACAGTCCTAGTATAGCATAAGACAATGCTGAACTGATTTTACTGGATTTGCAATAAAGAACTAAAGACGTTGCTCTCTTGAAGCAGGTGCTTTAGGATTAACTTAACTTAAAACTGCTGCTGATCTGACATACATTTAATGCCAGACGATCGAAACCGCAATCCTCTTCTCTTGACTGCTGCAATATTTGCACAACTATTGAACACTGCTGTACATATCACTGATCGCTTTTTCTCATTGACTGATAGCATGAAAAATTGCTGAAAGTATTGCACAGACTCTAGTTCTTCACTGCTGCTACAATAACTGCACTTACTAGATACGACTTGAATGTTAGCTCAGGCTTTATGAGATACTGTTTTATTTCATAGACTGTCTGTACAGAATTTTTCATATTGAAACTGTTACTCATATAATAGTTGCACATTTAGTGTAAAAGACAACTCCAAGACCACAACTGTAGGCTGAATACTGCATCCAGTATACATTAAAGTGTATATTTTTTATATTCTGTTTATATATTGCCTATTCTATGTGCCTTATTTGTTCTTTGTTTCTTCTGCTTTGTTCTTTGCACTTTTACAGTATTTAGCAGAGATGCGTTTTTTAAAAATACATTTGGCCATTTCGTTTACACATTTCATTTACAGCCTGAAACACATATTTTTTTTAAACGCTGGATTCTGTGTATACGTGTAAACGAAAGGCCCAAATGTATTTTAAAAATGTGTTTATAAAAAATATCTGCAGACGTGTAAATAGACCCTTAGAGTCGCCAATTAACCTATACTGCATGCTTTTGGACTGTGGGAGAAAACCAGACCCTTCAGAGGAAACCCAACCGGAGCTAACACGGGAAGAGCCTGCAAATTCCATACAGAAAGGCCCCGCGGCCAACCCGGGGAGATTGAACCCAGGACCTTCTCGCTGTGAGGTAGCAGCACCAACCACTGTGGCACCCACTGCAGAAACTGTCTTATCTGATATAAGTATTGAAATGCCATGCCTAGTTCCTGTAGCATACTTAAATGAGAAATATCTGCCTAGATAAATATTTTTAAGTGAAAACTATTGGGCGTATGCAAAGGAACAGAAAAGGGCCATCTTTCAAAACACAGCATCAAAACAAATAATTTCTCATTTGTAATTACGGACTAACATCAGTAATATGTCTTATCATTCAGCTGACAGTGATTACCATTCCTCTACTTTCCCATCCTCTGATTTGTATTTTTTGCTCGTTTTTTGATGTTCTCTCAGGGTCCCGGAGATGAAAGGTGGATTCCTCCCTTCAAGACGTCCAAGATTTTAACTTACATGTGCTGGCACTGGAAGAACACAGTTTTATTTGCTTACGCCGGCTGCGTGTTAAAGAGCAAAGCTGTGAAATTGTGCATCAGACCCAGCGACGGGCTTTCACTTGCGCCCTAAATCATCCGACAAGATTAAAGTGCTGTTTATTTTTTCCCGGGGGGCTTTTTTTCCCCGCGACTGAGAAGAACCCTTCATAAGGAGCATCTGACGTTCTGAAGTGCATCATTAATGCACTATATTTGGAGAGAGCAATTTCCAAGCCTCCTACACAGCCACAATTAGGGCGTAATTCGGAGACGCGGTGCCCACATGTGGCAAAAACACGCAACCCCCTAATCGAGTGGAACCTCGCCGGTCCTCGCTCTGGAGCTCGGCAAGTCGCTTTAATCACAGGATTCGTGTTTATGAATGTTTGGAAGGATTCAGGAGTGAAACCAAAGTGTAGTTTGTGGCTGTCAATCAATAACGTAGTATAATATTCACATTCCAGAAGCCCATTTAATGGTTTATCAATTTTTTTTACCTGAATAATATGCACAATTACTGCCTTTTTCAAAACCAGACATTTTAATATTAACGCTGCAACAAAGTCATATAATATAATATAAAATACTTCATACTTTTCTGAAGTTCACGTTTTGTTTTTTTTGCAAATTCTTACCTGAAAAATGACCTTTTTCACAACCAAAGCGGGTCTGATTTTTTTCACAAGCCTAACATGAGATGAAAGTGTCTTTGCTGAAATATGAAAGACACACACTGAGTGTATCCCTGGTTTTTGTTGTCATTGTAGTGGTTTGATTCTTATTTTTGAAAGCAACAAACACCGAATAAAAACCTATTTGATTTTCCAATGTGTCACCATATTATTTTGTCATTTTTCTATCCTATCACGCTGTCAAAACACTTCTACAGTAATAAACTACACAAAACAGAAAACAACGAAATGCACTCTACATCTTGTATCTTGCAATTTGTATCTTAAACAATATTTAGATAATTTTATGCTTTCGTAATTTTAATTAACTATATTTCAAGCTCCAACTCACAAAACCTGGTAGTTAAATAATATGGGATTTGGAGCCGCCTCTGGCGCAAACGTGTAATTACAACTAATTCGTGGAGGTTATTTTCTAACGCCAGCTTTATTAAAACACGTACAACATTAATTAACTACAGAGCTAATTAAAGCCAACAGCAACTAACAACACGACCTTTGGGCAATTTCATGGCGTTTTCTGATAACGCAGTAAGGTTTAATTTTCGGCAAAAATCAGCTCATCAGTTCATTTAAAAATATGCGAGTCTCAAAACTTACCGTGACTACTGACAGAACCGTCGAGTGAAAAGTATCAGCGAATAAATGCTGGTGTGTTTTCTCTTGTCGACAGCATTGTCTTCGAAAACACTCCTTAAAACTGTTGCATCACTTTTGTTTTATTCAAAAAAAGTCCACAGAAGTCTTGACTGCTGTTTGTTCTTTCATCTCTTGAGGGAGAACCTACCGGAACTCCTTTTCAACGTAAAACGACGCGAATGGACTTTTCTTTATTCCCCTGACGGTTGAACTTGATAAAAACTAACACAATATGACTGCAAAAATATGAAAAAGTTAAATTACACGTTATTAAATAAAGGGATGAATAAAAACATGAAGGTTAAATAGTAGGATTTTGTCCAGAAAGCAATTCTGAGTATCTACATCCAACGTAATATAACGCAGGGCGTAGGGGTAAAAAGTCCTGTCAAAATAGACTTGATATCTCTGAATTAAATATCCACTTTAGGGTCAGAATTGCATTTTTAGCATAATTATGTATGTACAGATCATCTTAACTTTGAATAAATGTAAGTGAAAAAATTATGATAATTTAGGGTGAAAAATTGAAGGGATTTGGATTTTATGAGCTAAGCTTCTCCTGGATGCCTTCATTTAATTCTGCTGCGGTCAGTGTTTTTCCAACATTAAGCATGTTAAGACTTGCAAAGCCAGCGTTTCATGAAGGTCACATCTATTAAGGCATTCATTTGCAAGTCTGACTATAACATTTCACCATATGTCAGGCTGGAAGGCTTAAAAAAATCATAAAAAAAAAAACAAGCAAATGGTTTAGAGATTGGTAGCGTGTCACGTTGTTGGTTGCTGGTTTCTGGCTTGACAGCACAGCTTATGAATCCTGAGCGTCAGATGCCTCTAAACCCTTCCTTTGCTGTTTAGAGAACTTATTGCTGGTGCCACAGTTTTGTTGTTCTGAAATCCCTATTTGTGCCTTCAAAGCCAACATTGTGTTTGACCAGACTGAGATGGCATTCTGCTGACAACTACCACTCTTTTTTATTAGATCCAGCCCTGTTTTTATGAGATGGCGAGAGGCATAGCCCGATTTCTTGGGTCTTACCTATCACACAACGTCCGCACATTTTTGAAATGACAGCGCAACAGTGTAAATACACATCGGGGAAAATAAATGTGTTGAATTTTTTTATTAAAATATATTCATAAAAAATATGGATATAAAACACTTCGACAACATTCAGAAACAAGCCAGTGGTTTTTGCAGCATTTCTATGGTACTTGGGTATTTGATCTCAATGTTATCCACAATTTGGCAAAATTAAGTGAACAAAAAAAAAAAAAAACCTTTCACGCAAGCGAATGAAGCCGGATTGATCTGGTCGTCATATTTTCCTCGTTTATCGTTGGATGTCGGTATGGCAAATTATTATTATTTTTATTGTCTGCAAGTGAACAAACAGCATCAACAAGAATCACTATCACTCCTCTCATCGGCACGAAAATCTCCACAACACCGTCGACAAAAGAATCCGTCTGATAACGAAAGTCGGTAGAAATAAAAACGAGTTTGAAGATAGACTTGGTCCAAAGCTCCTTTCTCCAATGGATGTGATGTCAAAAGTCCAGGATGAGAGTCACGTTTACATCCCCAGAAATTTCATTCAAGACATTTAAGTTGCCAAGCTGTTGTCCTTCCCGATGTACATGTCGGCTAGTTTTTTAAACTGCGGCCCCCAGGTGCTGAGGTAATCGTACTCGTGGTCTGTCTCGGTAACCGACGACTCCAGAGAGCTCAGCGATTCGGCGATGGAGCCATTTCCCTCGTAGGCATACGTTGCCAGGGAGTCGTAGGGCGGAGCGGAGGGGTCGACGTCATTGTCCTGCAACCGACTGCTGATGAAGTCTCGGACGTCAGAGCATTCGTTGACAGGTGAGGGACGGTGGTAGGGGAAGAGCATTTCGGGGATGATGTCGCGCCTCATCTTGTTGCTCTCGATCACCTCCGGGTGGCGCAGAGTGCCGATGTCGAAGGCCTGGGTGTCTTCTTCGCCGCCGCCCTCGTCGTTGTAGCTCACCACATTGTCCCGTACGTCCTCTTTGGAAATGATTAGGGGCTCCTTTCGCCGCTGTTTCCTCATGGCCGAGAAGAGCACCACGATCACTGCAGTAAGAACAAAGGAAATACAGTTTTCAAAACCAGATAATGGTTAAAGAAGACTGGTACATGAGGAAGGATAGATTTGGAGCACAATACAGAATTTTCCTGTGGATTGCTCTACTGAAAATCAGGAATCAGCTTCTCAGTTTGATTAAACGGTTTTAAAACTACCTGTTAAAATCACCTTAAATGTTTTTGACAATAAAACATATAGTGTTAAATGGACGTCCATCCAGAAGGTGTAAATTGGGACGTGTTTAATTGCGACGTGGTGATGTGGACGTACTAAGGAGGATGATTATGCAAAGGAGGATGGCCACCAGGGCGCCGGTGCTGAGGCCGGCCGATAAAAGCATGGCGTCGACACTGCAAGAGCGCATGTTGCCCGTGCTGTCGCAACCGCACACCCGAATGGTCAGCGTGCTGGTGCTGCTCTGTATCGGGTAGTCGTTGTCCGAGATCACCACTGGCAGGTAGTAGGCGCTCATCTCCTGCCTGTTGAACCCACTCCTCCTGGTCAGGATCCTGGCTGTGTTGTCTGCAAGGAAAAAACGAAGAAGACGATAAAATGTAAGCATATGAAGAGTGCAATCTAAGTCCAAATTCAACATCAATTTTACAAAAATATAACAACCATTATCTGTTTCTGCAGTTTTAACTCACAGCGTAGAAAGATGCAAGAATTAGGCATGTTTATATTATGGCTCACATATTTTTCAGGAATAAGGAACTCACCTTCGTTGTCGAAGATTGTGAAGTTGGGGTTGGTGGTGCTCAGGCTGAAGACGAATTTGTGGCCAACAAGGGGCTCGTCCGTGTCTATTGCACTGATAGTTTGGATTAACTGGGGAAAAGACGGAGACGAAGTATCTCTATTAATGATCAAAAAGCAAAATACTAAAATACACATAAACAATAAGTCGACATTTGAACGTTTCTAAGAAACTGCTTTAAAAAAATAAGCATGATTTTGAGAATTCAGTAGCAAGATGTTCTTTTTATTACATAAAGTTAAGAAACATTAAAGCATATCTTCCAAGCTCACTTGATTGTGAATATATCAAGTGAATAGTGAATATATCACTTTTCTCATATTTTCATTAGCACACACTTAGACTTTCGAGTCGTTAAATACCTGTCCGGCTTTGACGTTCTCGCAAACAAAGGTCTCGTAAAACATGGCAAACTCGGGCGCGTTGTCGTTTACGTCCAGAACTTTAATCAAGACGGGAACCCGGCTCCTCTGATGAGGGTTGTCTGGACGATTGGAAAGACATAACAACAAAGAAAGAAAGATATAACAACAGATATGAAACGTGACGTCCGGCCGTGTTACGGCATTGCACTTTGGGCCGAGTAAACTCACTTGTTTCGCTGACGAGCACGGAGATATTGTGCCACTTTGACACCTCCCTGTCGAGAGATTTCAGCGTGCTGATGGATCCATTTCTGGGGTCAATGTGGAAGAGTCGCTCAGGGTCGGTGTGCTGGTCTATTGCATACCTTAAGACAAGAAAAAAACCAAAAAGATTATTCTTTGCTGCAGCCTCACTTCTGAATTCTCTAGCAAGAAACTCTGCAAGATGCTGTACAGAATCTCTGGTAGAATCTCAAAAACTTGGAATTTCTTTGTTGAAATCTTTAACTAGAGTTGGGGACAGGACCACCTAAACTGAGAGCGAGATAAGACCAACACCGGAGTGTGTCTAGACCGAGACAAGGCCAAGACTCTGAAGACCGAGATGAGACCGAGACCAGGGCGGGTCGAGACCGAGACCGGACCAATGCACATTTTACACCACATGACAGATAAGTTGAACATGCAAAGCCTGAAGCAACATTAAACATGTTTATTCAATATTTCTCTCTTACATACCTATCTATAATGAGGAAATCACTTCACTGGAAGCAGTTAAATAAATTGATCACGTCATATGTTAAACTCAGCAAACCACAGTGAACACTCCTCAAGACCAAACAGGGAAAAAAATGGAAAAAATATATTTTCTGATCAATTGAAAAGGAAGAAATGCTAAACTTTTGGGTAAATTTGATCCGAATTTGCACGGAATTACTAAAATAATTTCACATACAGAGGAGTAATTTCTGACTGAATAAAGCAGTTTCACAACATAACAACTACTAGATTATGAGCAATCACTTGGTTATAAAATATTATAGCATCTTTGCTCATTTAATCAAACTTACTGCACAACATGTGATGTTAGATGTCTTAGTAACAGTAAAAGAATATTTGGCAAGTTGTAAATCTCTAGGAAATGCAACATGTTGAGTTTGTGGATTTTGGGAAATTTTGGTGTTTTAAAAAGTTTAAGTTTTGTGTGCTTCTGTTCTGAATAAATAAGCAATATTTAAAAAAAATATTTCTGTAACAAACTGTCAAATTTAGAGTTATTGAAGTGCATTTGTGATTTCTAAATAATACTACCAGGAAATCTGAGGTTCTTACTGGACGGGGTAATCAGTGGCGTCGGGGTCCCAGGCGGTGACGGTTCCGATGATGCTGCCCCTGGCCGTGTCTTCGTTCACCTCAATGACGTACTGCGGCCGGCTGAAGACGGGCGGCTCGTCCACATCCTTGGCCGTCACTTTGACGATGGCGGTGTCCGAGAAGGGGCCGAGGTGCAGGAAGTTGGGGTCGGTGTGTGTGTTGGCCACCTCCACTTTGATGGTGTACACACGCCGGCTCTCGTAGTCCAGTTTCTGACAAGATGTAGGAGAAGACGTCATAGAAAAATAATAAAGAATACTTCGTGTACTAGATGCTAGACAGATAATGAAACGCGTGTGAATGCTCTGAAGAAAATAAATTAACTGATTAACTGATAATATCGTAACACCAACTTATCATTAGCGCTGTAGTCATGGATCACGTTTTTATCTTTTTCCACTCTTGCTAGAAGTAATAAACTTGATCAAGTAAAGCAATAAAACCTGGTAGATTAATATAGATTATGCCAGCTCATGACAGAAATGCTAGATGAGACAGAAAATAAAACCGTGCCACGTGTACCTTTTTGACGACGACGATGCCCTCTTGCGTTAGTTCGTCGGTAATGATATCCAGCGAGTCTTTCCCGTCTCCGTCCAGGATCCTGTACTTCATTTCAGCGTTCTCGCCCTCGTCGCCGTCGTTGGCTTTGATGCGCCCCACCGTGGAGCCGATTTCCGATGACTCGTAAGTGCTCAGATGGTACGAGCCTTCGAGACGAGAAAAATCTAATTAGTTCACCGCCTAATGAGCCCCGGAATCACACAGTTACGTAACCTGACAGCACCTTCTCGCCGCCATAAATTGGAAAGAATTAGCATGAGCACGCTTGTAGGAAGAGTTAAAAATAGATCCTTTTAACCTGAGACGTGCGGGTTTTAATCGAGGGAATAATTGTGGGAGGAAGAGTGTCATAATATGAAAAGTTAGGCTGCACCATATGGAGGAAATTTGGGACCTGGTAATTGAAATCGAGACCCAGTAATTAAAAATTGAAATCCAGAAAATGATGCGATAATGATGAATAATGTAATAAATCGGATACCAAAGAGGTACAATATCACTAATTATGCTGTTAATATAGATGAGAATCTGAATTTAGTTGTATATTTTTAAATAAACAGACCCTCCAGGATTTCACAATGCTGCGATCACAATTATTAACGCAAATTCAGCCAATCCGCACAAATTCTTCCCTACTTCGCAATTTGGACAATATTTTTGACCAATCATTGTCATTTCTTGCAAAATGTTGAGCCATACGTCAGCAAACTCACCTCCTTGTTATGATTAGGAGGTGCAGGAAACGTGTGTGAAAAAACGCCTCACATTTACCATCAAAAATAACAAAATGGTTAACAAAAATAAACATGGTTTTGATCATTTTTTCTGATTCATTAATTATTTAATTTACATAAATTGTTAAAGAATAACTATAATGGGAAAAAAATGCAACTTAATTGCAACAACGTGGCTAAAAACACTGCAACGTCGCAATTTTTATTTATTTATTTTTTAAGTTTGCTAAATCAGGTATTTTGGGTTGCAACAAACTCAAAAAGACCCGTGAAATCCTGGAGGGACTGATTATTGTCTCTGGATAATTAATTACAGCAAAAAATAAAACCTTCTTATTTTTCCGCCTTCCTTTCTCCCTTTTGGTCTCGGACTTATTCACCACGTATATGCTAATAAACGAGCATCAATACAAGTCTGCTCTAATTCTGTAATTCAGTTACTTGGTTAATTTAATAGACTCTCTTTTCAGATCTTACAACATTGTTACTGCGTAAACATGGATCGTTTCGCATTACCAAAAATCGAATAATGATTCGATGAAGATTAGCCTCTCAAACAATGACCCAATGTCAAGGTCAAGAGAACAAAAAACCTATATAAATAAGTATAGATGCAAAAATGAATAAAACAAACAAATCCCTGCGTGAATCTACATCTTTATACCTCAAAATTCTGTACAGCTGCTTTATTCCACGTCCGTACACATTCAAAAACTGTTTAATTTTAACTGCATTCAAAGTCATGGCTCCCACTCATTAAAATTCCCCAAAATTCCCAGTGATATCACGACGAACGTTGGTTCCAAATGTCTGTGAAATGTAACCAGAGGCCAAAGTTTTACTGTATGCGAAGCGTGGAGGGCTGTCGTTCACGTCCGTCAGGGTGACATTGACCATGGCGGTTCCAGAAAGACCCCCCATCTGTCCCGCCATGTCCTTGGCCTGGATAACCACCTGGTATTCCTTTCTCACTTCCCGGTCCATGTTGGAAAGCGCTATTCTGACAATGCCTGCAACAGGGAGGAAGCAGGATGGGTCAAATGCAGAGGTCACATTTCATAGTTTTACACAGTGTGCTGTGCTGTGGTGTGTTCACAATGACAAATCATTACTCACTTTCACTTTTAACGGTGGTGGAAGCCTACAGGGAAGCTAATCAGATGGTGTGTTCAAATTAAAGTAATTATGAAACGTAAGCTGCTCTGAATAACAATGTAATTTCCACAATTTATGATGTTTATACCCTTTTCTTACACTGATTTTGAGGCTGTACCAAGGTCTGATCCTGAGTAATTCATCATAAGACTAGTGCGGATTCAGTCCCATTTCCTGCCTTTCAGTCAGACCGAGAACATTTGGTATCAGACCTCATTATAGTCAGACTACAACTCATCCTGATTGATTTAGACAATCCTCCCCTTTTTTCATGGCCCCTGGTCTCCATTGTGGCTCCCTGCATGGGAACATGTGTAAAAAAACGTCTTCACTCCCTTTACGAAATTGTTTCCGTTGAAAAGACACCGCTGTTTGGAGGATGGAATTTGGATTTTTACGAAGCCGCTCTGATTTCCCTAAGGCTTTGCGACAATGATGGCCGACGTTATGTGTTAGGGAGCCTGTCCAAAATGGCACTGACTCCACTAAAAAAAATGAGGAGTGGTGTGCGACAGGGCTTCTGGGAAATCAAGCGCTGTTTGGGGAAAGGGAAGCGGGAGCCGTGAGGGGTGACATATTGCGGTGCTGCACGTCCCCAAGGGGCAGAAGATCTTATGAAGGGACGTAACAGGAACAGTCGGCATAAGACGTGTACGATTTGTGCATGTAGAGTCGTCTGAATACAAATGACACGTCTGCCTTTCAAATGTGGTCCTCTAGTGGTGTAAAGTGAGTGTATACATCATAATTCATCATTCATTTATTAGGAAAACCCACTTCACGTACATATATATATATATATATGTACTGAAAAAAAAACACTTAACCATCATTTATTGTCTGGTAAAAATGGCAATAAAGATTAATACTAATATTACACTATGCTATACAGGACAATTAATTTAATTAACCTGACTTCTTCACGGCTAATACAATATTTGCATGCTAGTCCAGCATGGTTTTAAGGTAATTGTGTACTTAGTGGATGGTGAGTGAAGATCCCCTTGAAAAGAACAGCCGGGGAACATAGGGAAACATTATGTCAGCCTTCCGCCATATGTTTAAGGCACTCACCTGTCTCAGGTTCCACAGAGAAGTATGGCTGACCTTGCAGGATGCTGTACACCAACTTAGCGCTGTTCCCATACGAGGCGTCGTCAGCATCTGTCGCGTTGACTTCGATCACAAAAGTTCCTGAGAGCACACAAAACTTCACTTCAGAACAGAGGTCGAATGTTTAATCACATAATTACACAAGCCTCCACCTCACTGATGAATTTGATAAATGACGCTGTCAAAATGATTAGCAGACAAATAAGGCTTGATTCTGAGAAATAGTGCTTTAGAATAATCTAGGACAAAGATGAACATGCATATGTAATGGCTAACTAATCATCAATTTAGCTAACTAACATCACGTTCTGTTAATTTATGTTGTGTTCTAATGGAAGTTGGTAATTGCTATGAGAAACTAGCTTTAGTTAGCAGAAATTAGTGACTTAGAAAAAGAGAGTTGTGTGTGTTCTAGAAGAGTCTTGTAAATAGAAATTTTATGTCTTGGTATACACTCTGTAGCTACCAGCACTAGCAGAAATGAGATTCGCTCCATCGAAATGAGCCAGCGTTCACAGAATGAAGCCTTAGCATCTTATAGAAGAAGGTTTGTCTTTGTTCTAGGTGAATGCTCTTTAAAAACTGTGTAAAATACTACACCAGTAGACATTATGCTACATTGGCCAGCCACTCTTACTGCACTCATAACTGTTAAATTGGCGGGGAAATTTCCGTAACCAATTATTTTAGTTTTTGAAATTACCATTAGCCTATTTTTTGTACTCTGTAGAAACTGAAGCCATGTCATCTCGTCATCATTTCATATAGCTGAGATGACAATAATATTTACTTTGACTTTGATAACTTTTAGCAATGTTCTGACCACATATTCTTTACCACCAGCTGAAATAAATGTGTGAACTGAAGGCCACATGTTAAATTGCATTTGGGTAATGTTGATGTTCACCCTTCGAGACGATTAATCTCCAGATAAGGACGCGAACACATTGTCCCTGTCCTCGAACTTGGAAATCTGACACCCTAATTTTACTGTCACACCAAAGAGGACTGTCTTCAGTATTGCATGTTCCATTGTTTTTGGAGATGTATAAAAGTGCTTGCATTATATCTACGACTTAGTGTCACCACAAAGCCCTTGTTCATGAATGACAATGGGCTGATTAATTTTCCAAAAAATTTAAATGAGATATAAAGTGCGCACCGCGATATGACATGCAAATTGAGCTGTCATACATCTCAAAAAAGGGGGTTTCATTCGTATATACATTTGCATGAATAAATCAAATTATGTTGGACAATTTATAGAACAACTCCGCAAGCACAAAACTGCATTTGCCGCACAGTATTGGAGAGTAAAGAGCTACTTTAATTACAGAGCTTTAATGGAGTCTGTCTTTAATCGTACATTTTAAATAATGAAGGAGTGCAAGCTCAATATAAAGGAAACTTGAGCACTTTTATGGTCCACTCTTTTCAAAGACATTAATAACCACAGCTTGAAAATTCGGCCACATTATGACCGTCTCATATAACAGCTGGAGATCAATATACCAACACTGTCTGACAATATCTTTTTCCTATGAGCGAGACAATTATATAAATAAGCTGATAAATCTTCTATAGTATGACTTCACTCTCACTAATACTCCTGAAAAAGTTGAATTGAGAACTCTATTTTTAGATCCACTTTTATATACCAAGGCTGCATATGAGATTCTTATAAAAATCCAGTTTTTGTGTGCTTATGAATGTCAGAAACCATTTGTCAAATCAATTGGTCTGAACTAAAGGCTGATTTATAGCTCTACCTTTTCAGCGCTGCAAAATACTTCAGCTAGCTAGCAAACTTTAGTTAGGAGAAATTAGCATTAGGTAGTGGCCAACCATGTACGTTTTGTTTGGGTTGTCGTTGAGCCTTCTCAAAAAGCCATTACAAAGTTCTACCAGCTACATTCCGCTAGCTAAAGCCAATTTACATTAATAAATCTCTGTTTCCATTTGTGTGCCTAGTCCACAATGATGTGCTAGTAAAAACTAACATTAGAAATACGTTCCTTTATTCAGATGAAACTTCTAGAAAATCACAAGTTTGACATATTTGCACAGGCATTTTCGCCTCGTCTGCAGAAAAACTGCAACGTTCATTTGTCAAAAACTATTTTAAAATTATTCTAATCCTTTTGTGCACAGATTGCACTTTCTGAGAAGAGCATGAAATTGACTTGTCAGGTTTATCCAGTAAATCATGTTTAAAATGCAGTAAGACTCAGCGATCAATAATATTTGGACAATGTTTTTCTATGATGTGACAAATTAAGTGGGTCTAACTCTAACTGTTAAAAAGGGGAAAGCGCTCCTTCGTTTTTAACGCGCCATCTCCAATGCCGAACTTCCTTGTCAGCGCTGCGAAGATTAATGACGCTCCTTTAAGAGATGCTAAATAAGATGTGCTAAGACATCAGACCAGGAAAATCAGACTCTCCGTTCCATTTCCATAATCTCCTCCTCCCGTTTTGCTCTGCAAAAGCGATGATGTTCAATAAGCAAAAAAAGTAACATTTCACCAATCCCCAGTTTGACGTCAAGCTAAAATCGTTGGTATTAATACAACCTTTCAGGGATAATAAAACTCTCTGTTCGCTAAAAGTTCTGCCCTAACAGAATGTCCCCAGTTACTTTAAAGAAGATTTAAAGAAGAAAGTGAAAGTGTGAAATAGACATTTCTGGGACCCGGGACTTGTGACCTCAGAAATGACTTTTGAGCGCTATAATTATGGACAGAATGGCAGCAGCAGTTTGTAGATTGGAAATGTCAGGCTGAACCCGGGGACAATTTTTTATGCTGTCACTTCTGTCCGATACTAGTCTTGGCTGCACCGTGGGCTCACGGTTACCATGGTTCAGTACATCTAACACTGTCGGATTTTGTCGGAATTCCTTTTGGAAATTAAATAACTTATTGATTACTAGAACTAAGCAGTTACCGCAGAGGTATACAGAGGTAGTTGCACTTCGTCAAGTATTATTTTGGTTATTTTGTACTGTGTATTTGCAATTTTAACTAATTAATGATAATTTCAATAAAAATGGTGTATTTTTGCTTTATCAGGCATTACGTGTTACAGTTTACCCTAATTTTGTTTGCAATTTTCAAAATTGATGCTATACGGGGTGACATCGCCACTTTAACTTTATGCAAAAAATTCTACATCCTAGATTTGTGCTGCACAAAACTTGTTCCCATTACTTGGAACCAATATGATGGTAATTTGTACTCTAGTCATGGCCTCATCATTTTCGGACTTTGGGACTTTCAGATTTGGTGTCGTAATTGGGCAGTTGGTAGAGTAACGGTCAGGGTGTTTGCCCCGTGATCGGAAGGGCGTCAGTTTGAATCCCGGACAGTTGAAGGTACCACTGAGGTACTCATGACCAAGCAACGCTGCCCACTGGTGCTTGGATGGGTCAAATGCAGAGGTCACTTTTGGTTGTGGTGCACTGTTTTCTGTGCTGCATGCGGTGCTCAAATATTCCTAGTACTAATATCACCAAATATGTTTAATTGTTAAGAAGGTATGTGATGTTAATATCAGAATATCATTTCAAGTATACATTTCAAAGGACTGTCTATATACATTTAAAATTGCATCTTTAAAGTAGTTCCACTTTAGCACTCCATTTAGACTCTGGAGTGACACTGCAATGAATTTGTTAAAATGCACAATTTTTTCATGCAAACAAGTTTTTCATGAAAAGTCAGATTATGACAATATAATCATTCCTGATTGGACTATTCTCAACCTAGAAGCAAAAGTCATCGCAAACTTTTGTGCGATTAAAAATGTCTGATTAACTTAGCAGTGCTACCATGGCAATAGAGTTCTGTCTCCTAGTCTTTTTTAAAAATCCCTTTCTACGCTCCTGAGGTCTGGAGCTGTCCAGTGCTGAAATGGGTAGAGGCTCTATAATAGTGCACATATAGTGTACCTATAAGGTGCATTTCATTCCCCAGTGATGGCAAAAACGAGTGTAATAAAGCAGACAGTGTGTACACAAACTGCCCCGAAGCCGTAACCAGGTTTTGTGACCTCTGTTTCACGCCGTTCCGGCATCGCCACCCGACCGTGTCCCTGTTTTTCCCGCAAACATAGCGAGCACAGTCGTCCTAACAGACGTCGGCAAAGCAAGAACGCTACGGATGGGAGAATAAAATTGCTTTGAAACTCCGGCGTCGCACTTCAGGCCCTGGCGTGGCACGCGGCCGCATTCTTCACGCTCCATGGGCTTGTCAAAAAATATCAAGCGAAAGCAACGGAGCCTTCCTTGACCTTAAAAGCTCGCCAATGACAGAACCGCAGACGCGGCACCCGATAGTAATCTCCCGGGGTGACCTTAAGCGAATTGTGGAAAAACAGCAAAACAAGTGCCAAAAATTGACGCGCATTCCCTCACCGACGTCAGACATCTCAGGTACGCTTGCGGTATAGATGTCCTTGGTGAACTTGGGCTCATTGTCGTTGATGTCGTGGATCTTGACAATAAACTCAGTGGCCGGTTCCAGCGGGAGCCCCGTGTTCTTGTTGAAGGCCTGAGCCTGCAGCGTGTACGATGCCTTCTCCTCCCTGTCCAATCGCTGGGTGGCATGGAGGTCACCTGACTTCTCGTCAATCCGAAAAATAGTTCCGGCCCCTTCTCCGGAGAGGACGTACCTAGCTGTGCCGTCCCCTCTGTCCTTATCTGAGCGAAGCTGGTGGGAAAGAGACACAAAGACACATTAGCATCGGCGGCATGGTCGTGAAGGTCCACAACACAATGCGGGACACGTATTCTCTTGGGCATGTGTAGTGCGGTTATTTTAATCCCATTGCCCAAGTTCAAGTTGCGCCAGCTTAGAGAAAATGCTGAAAATACTAATTAGATGTTCCACCATCTTTTATCCTCTGATGGGCTCTCAGCCGTGGTCTGCACTCCTGCGTCAAGGAGTGGATGCTCAGTTTTATGAGAAAACGCTTTCAGAATAGAGCCTCTCCAGAGACCGTAGCAGCAGAGTGGCCTTATTCCATTAAATACTAATGAAGCTTTTAGTCCATTTTAATTTTTTTGTCCCTTGGATTTAAGCTGCATGGTTTAAAACAAGCGGGTTCCGCGTCTAATGGAAGAAAAATATTAGCTGCCTCCACTTTATCTCTTAGTATTCTGTTACACACTGTGCTCTGATGTTAAAAGACTATTGTTGATTGAATGCTACTGTTACCTTGTGATGTGTGTTGTGGTTTGACACCCTAATGCCTTATGCATGTTTCTATGGTTTTGCACCCCATTAAAATCAAGCATGCAATTAATCCCAATAACCAACTAACCATCTAGCTATTCAGTCAACCAACCAAGCAATCAAACTTTCATTCCAACCATCCAGGTAACTAGCCATCCAACCATTCAACCAACTAGCAACCTCTCTACCATTAAAAACAATCATCCAGACAAGTCACCCATACTGCCATTCAACCAATTCACCATCCAACTAACCAACCACCTGTTTAGCCAAACATCTAACCAACCATTAAATCAAGCAAGCAACTATTCAACCAACCAACCAACTATTCACCAAGCGATCCATTCATCCAACCAATCAATTGGTTGTCTGAGAGAGCAACCATTTAGACCTGCAAGACACCATCCTACCAACCAACCATCCAACCAGTCAACCAAACATCTAACCATCCAAACAACCCTTCAACAAAACTCATTCATTCATTCATTCATTATCCGAAGCACTTAATACCTACTGGGGTCACAGGGACCGGAGCCTATCCCAGGAACTATGGGCGGAGGCGGGGACCAACCCTGGCAGGCGCTAACACACCACAGGGTTCACCCAAACTGTCCTACCATTTAAGTAATCATCTATTCAACAATCCAACAATCCAATCAATGAGCAAACCAACCCATAAACTGTTAAATAAACCAACCAACCCCCATTTAACCAAACATATAACCACTCTGTTAACCAACCTTCAATCAAAAAAACACTCATCCTACTTTTCAACTGACCAATCAACCCACTCACTATCTGTTTAGCCAACCAAAAACCCAACAGTAAAACCATTCAACTGAACATCTAACCATTCAACAAACCAAACTCTAACACCATAATAACTTCAACCAACTGACTACTCAACCAACCCACTATCAACCAAACATCCAAACAATTCAACCAAACATTTAACCATACAAACATTCAACCAAACAATCATTTAATCAACCAACCATCCAACCATTCAACCATCTAAACCATCATCTTCCCAGCAATCAGCCAAACATCCTTCATAGTAATAAATCAAACTGACTGAACAGTTTCATTTTGACTGGCGTTAATCAAGGTTAAACAGAGTAAACATATAAACATTCAGCCAGATTTTCCAGTGGCATACGTAGATTTAGTTCGGTGAAAACCCACTTGCAGTTAATCATGAATATTTGTATATACTCTTAAAGGGATACTGTATCCAGGCTATTAATGAACGGTTCGGCCATTCAGCTTGCCCCACTGTGGCTAACTGTCAATCACCATCAGCCACATTTACATTTTTGGTCTGAGCAGTCTTTTAATACTGACCATGTATGAAACCATGACTGTGCATCAAGTCAGGCCACCACTGCTTCTGTCACCTGATTCTCCACTCGAAAGCACTGAGTCGCCCTCCAGCCTCGCAACTGTCACATTCTGTCTGTTCAAGCATGATTAAATTCTCGCTCATGTGTGCTGGACATGACTAGTTGCCAGCACACGGGGCAAAACTGGTGTCCAGATCTCAGCTTCAGTGGACAATGCTGCTCTCTGCCTTACAAAAACCCTCTTACTGTGTTTGTTTGTGTAGTTAAAAATCCATTTGAATCCTGCAATTCAGCACTGTAAAAATGTAGCTTAATTTCATTACTAAATAAATTTTTCATTTTCATTTGAATTTTCTATTTCCATAAAATTTCATGTGATTATGTTTTTTAAAAAACAAAACTAATTTTTTGAGATATATATCTAATTATTAAACTAATTTGTGCAAATTCAACCAGGCTAGCTATTTTAAAAACTAATAAAACTAAACAAGCAAGAGGTCTAATACCTTAGGGATTTCACTAAGACCAAAAACTAGTAACCAATTTAAAGAATCTGGGTTTTTATAAAGAAGCAACAGCAAAAAGAATTAAAGCTGGACCACCATCAGAACCACGTTTGGAACCACATTTGGTACGTCTTTGTACATTTCGTAGAAAGCCAAAGAAGGTTTCTTGGATTCTTGGACTTATGCGTTCTTCATGTTCTCCAACCATCCGCCATGACGGTGGATCTATTTATTGGACAAATGGCCCAATTTCCTGCTAGAAATAGCTCAAAATTGGCCTGACAGCATTCTGAGAACGACTGAAGCAGCTCTGAAAGACTGGCCAAGGTTCTTAATGGGAGCCGTTACGGTATAAAATGATGTATCTGACTGAAGCAGCAAATTTCCCCCATCTGCTGATCCAAAGGAGCCAAATTGGGACTTGGATGGACATGACATTGGACATTTTGTGAGGCACTGATCGATCGGAAGACTCGGGGGTAAAAGGCTTTTCTTTAAAGAAATATTGCTTTACTTTTTTCCATAATTTTTAAGCCTTTGGAAAGAAGACCAGTTAAATTCTTCCAGCCACGTTCAACTTTGTTGTGTGCTCTAACTTTTTATATCACTTTGCATAATGTAAAAATATATTTATATTTCATATATACTGTACATATATATGATCAGGGTTACATTTTACTTCATGTTGTACTTGCATAACCATCTATTTGACCAATAAGGAATCTTTGCTTATTAGGCATAAAACAAACTAGTGTGACTTTGTCAAAAGTAACGACGTGGCTGCCCTGTCCGGTCTAACCGTTTGCAGACGTGGAAATGAAACGGCGATGCCTTAGAGGCGGCTATTCTTAGAAATAGCCAGCGGTCGGTCCGGCTCGGCCTAATTACTGGCCAGCTGTCCTGTACGATCCGACCTCTCACTCGTCAAACTCACTCAAACACGAGTGGCACGCCAAAGCGCGCCAGCGATTATTAGCGGTGACTCAGTGGTCGCCGGAACTTTCTTCGGCAGTAAATGTCAGTGGGGTTTTTTCGGGAGAACTTTCCTGCTAAACGTGGCTGATGCTGGGACCGGTGACACTAATCGTCCCTGGCAGATCTTGTTCAAGCTCAATCGCGAGTCTTTTTTGGCTGAAATTTGTTGTCGAAGTTGAAGTCGAAGTCCCGGTCCCTTTATTTGAAGAGCAAAGGATAATCCTTAAGATCACACATTCAAGTTTTGTCATTATACAATATAATATTGATTCAACAGACGATGATTTGATGTCTTCCAATATGACAAAGTCTAAACACATTGGATTTAAGGCCTTTTTACACATATTTTACAGATATTTTTATAAACGAGTATTATTTTTTACGTATATTATTTTAAATGAGTTATATACATATGAAGAGTTTGGTTCCAAAACGCTATAAATTCACAATTGTTAAATTGTTTTCTTTCCCAAAAAATTAGTTGAATGAAAACCACTATTTTCTGATTCAAACTGCAATATTTCATCATGAGTTTGTAATCGCATTAAAAATCTAATCCATATTTTGATTTTTAAACATTTTAAAAGATATATCCATATGTATATCCATAACAGGTTTTTCCCAATAAAACGTTAGCAATAAAGTTAGCAACAAAAGCTAATCTAAAATGAGATAATAGGAAGGTAGATAAAAGTTTTTGAGCCAAGCAACTTTTCTGTTCAGGCGAGCTCGACCATAAGTCCATCAGGAACAAGTCCACATGGAGTTGGAAAGTTCAAATGGTCGAAGCAAATCTTTGGCCTAGTTTTTCTTTCTTCTTCTTCCCAACTGAACTTGGATTCTTTTTCCTTTTCACCTTCCCCAGTGACGAGGCTTCTCTTTCACTGGTAATGTGGCATAAATTTGGAATTGCGGATTGACAAATTGTAAACCCCCCCCCCACTATCCCCAGATGGGTAGAAGAAAGAGTCAGCGGGTGAAAAGGAGACAGAGCGAGGAAACGAAATGGCCCGTAATTGTCGATTCCTGTCAGGTCTCTGGCGAGCCATTTTGTCCCAGAAAAACAGTAAAAAATGAGCTCTATAAAATATCAACTGCACATCATTCCTCCCCAGGACCCTCACCCCCATTTTTTTTACCCTCCTTCCCTCTCTCCCTTCCTCCGTCGATCTCTCCCCCCTGAATATTCATGCACCACCGACTGTGTAATTCACATTTTCCCCCCTGCCTTATGTTTTTCTTTGATAATGGCATCAACTCCCCCCGCCACCTCCCAAAAATGGCGTGCCTTGCATTCATATTCAAATATTACGTCATGCCACATAAACCTCAAAGAGAACTTTTCGTTTCTTCTCATCTCCCAACCCGGAGGCCTTGTTTGTATGACAAGACAAGTCGACTCCTGAAAGAGGAGAGGGGAAAGGGAGAGGGTGGGGGACGAAAAAGTAAAAGTGGTGGCCGTTTTTCTCACCTTTCCGACGTACTGATAGTTACTTCCTGTGTACTCCTCCGACAGGAAGAACTGCCTCCACATCCAGTCTCGCTTGGACCGGTGTAAAATTCTCCCCTCCAGCAACAACGGAGGCACGTGGGGTTCGAGGCCCGGCCGAGTTTTCACCACCAACAGCATGACGGGGGAAGCCAGAGGGGGTAGGGAGAGAAGCGGGAACAGCCAGAGGAAGGGAGTCATGGCAGCGGCTGTTTCCGTAACGAAACGATGCTCGAGTCGAGTCGAGATGAGACGAGACGCAATTCCGGGTCTAATAAGGAGAGCAACGTTGGATGGCAAATGATCTAAACAGCTGGATCAGCAGCTCGGACATTGTAGACTTGGCTTTGATCTTCTTTTGATTGCCTAAAAAATAAAAAGATGAAAAATGATGAAGGTCATGGCAAGTTCTTTCAGAAAGTCGTGTTTTTTAGGCCTTGTTCTGGACGAGAAAAATGATAACTGATGCATGTTTATAACTTTACAGATAAAAAATAGAATCTTACACACTGCAAAACCTGGGAGTTATCCTAGTTATCCTCAACTAGAGTATTTTACTAACATGAACTCTGTGTTATTATAACTAACAATAAAGAAGGATATAAGAATTACTATAATTTAGAGTTGTAGTCAAGACCACCTGAACCGAGACCAGAGTGTGTCGAGACCGAGACAAGACCAAGACTCTGAGATTGAGGCCAGGGTGGAGTGAGACTGAGTTGAGATCGAGACTGGACCAATGCATGTTTTACACCGCATGATAGCCGAATTTCCTGAATTCTTTCCCAGACAAGCACAACTTCCCCTCCATGGCAAAACCAGTCACAAATTTTCAAAATTAACTTATTATGTTTTCATGAAAGGACATAAAGCAACCTTCAAAACGATACCTATATGGAATGAATGGGACGACATATGACTGAGATATCAACATTCAAAAGAGTCGGGTTTCTCCTGTCACGCCAAGTGAGAAACGGAGAAATCTGCCGTCGAAGTTGACTATCGCCGTAGCACTCACAGACGCTTGGTGCGGTCGCGGCTACGTTTGCATTTACGGTAGCCTACGCTGCATTCACAGCCACACGGATAGGTTAACTGAGCCAGAGAAATATCTTCACGCTAGTCAACGAGTGGATTTACCGTAAATATTGGAGTAGAGCGGTCAAAACAAGAAACTTTTAACATTCTGCTGGAATTGAATTCCTCACCTCAAGAAAGTCATGTTTTTAGGATGGAAAATGTACACTTTTCAGCGAAATTTATTCACAACAGTACAGTATAGACCTTCCACTGTTTCAAAACACTAAAAACAAAAAATCCAAAATTTTACCCCACGCAACATAAACGCTCGTTTTTCTCGGAAACCTCCGTTGCGACAAGCGACTGGTTTTGCCGTGGAGGGTCACATATATTCTCAAAGTCGTGGTCTCCACCTGTCTCGAAATAAAGTCCTCTTTGTCCGAGTCTATGACCGAGTACAAATATGGCTGAGTCCGAGTCAAGACCGAGACTGCCAAAAACTGGCACTACATCACTTGTACACTCACCGGCCACTGTAATAGGTACCAGGTTGGACGCACATTTGCCTTCAGAACTGCCTTAATTCTTCATAGCATCGATTCAACAAGGTGTTGGACATATTCCTCAGAGATTTTGGTCCATATTGACATGACAGGATCACACAGTTGCTGCAGATTTGTCGGCTGCACATCCCGTTCCACCACATCCCAAAGGTGCTCTATTGCATTCATTCTTTCATTATGCGAACCGCTGAAGCCCCATCAGGGTCGCGGGGGGACCGGCACCTATCCTGGAACTACGGGTACAAAGCGGGGACCAACTCTGGGCAGGCGTCAACACACCGCAGGACACACACACTCACAAAATCACACTCACATTCACACCTTACAGGGCCAATTTAGAGTGGCCAGTTAACCTATAGTGCATGATTTTGGGCTGTGGGAGGAAACCGGAGCACACACGAACAAAGGGAGAGCATACAAACGCCACACCGAAAGGCCGACCCAGGGTTTGAACCCAGCACGTTCTCGCTGTGAGGAGGCAGCGCTAACCACTGCTAACCACTCTGTAAACCTTAGAGATGACTGTGTGTGAAAATCCACAAAATTTGACTGTCATAACTCAAAACGGAAACTTGTGCTTGTTTTTAAAATTTCAATGAATGCTCCAAAGGCCTCCATTACTTTGAAACAAAAGTTATTCTCACAGCTCCAGCGCCAAACTCCAGAAGCAGAGCATAACAAGAATTCCTCTTTGCTTGATTGAATGCATTAAAGATAATGGGGAAATTTGCATAATTTAGATTATTTCCCCCCTTAACTATTCTTTTAAGGAGCCCCTAATTACTCAAGCAAATTTCCTCTCCGCCAAACTCCACCAACGAGCGTCGCAGATGCTTAAATTTCACCGATTTTTAATCAGCACGTTCCTCATCTTCATCGAAATTGATCTCAGCCTTCCCTCGAGCCAAAGCCTCTCCGGAGTCGACGCTAACGACGAGGAGTAATCTGAGAAAACAAGGGGATCTCGTCTTGATAAAGCCAGAAGACAAATCTGGTGAAGCAACAGGCCATTACAACACACACACACACACACACACCCCTCCCCAATGTCAAATGTGTTTTCGCTTAAGCGGGGGCTTTCATCCGTGGATTAAGCCTCCGAAAAGCCAAGCGCAGGTGCATAAATACGCTGGAGTGCTCGCGAAAGCCGGCGAATCGATGCGCTTGACTTTGATTATGTGGAGCGGCTGCATTGTCGAGGGCTGGATTCGAGGCAACCCTTGCCTCGTACACCCCCACCCCAAACCCCGGAGAAGCGACACCTCGTCTTCCCGCCCTCACAAGGTAATTGCCTTCGGCCGTGTTTGTTTTCTGAGCGTGACAGGTTTGCTGCTTTTCGCTGGGATTTACACAAACTTACACCAGTCTACTCGCTTTCACTTTTGCCATGTTTTTTTCTGCCCTCTTGCTTTACATTGGATTCTACTTTAAAGACTTGATGTAGTTGTTGCCGGGGTGAGTCCAGGATCCGAATGTTTGGGGCGCTCAGTTCCCAGTGTTGACAGAGTCTCTTGGCTTGAACAATGCGGTTGCCATGTTTAGTCCAGATTTAAAATCTTTTAGAAACGGCTAACAGACCATCCATACAGCCACACGTGTTCAACACAACATTCCGCCGGTAGACTTCTTCACCGTGACTCCTACACTAGCGCTGGGGAGAAAACATGGCGGATCAGGAAGCGCTAGCAGTTCTACCGGGTGGGCGGAGCTTCTCAGATAGGAGGGTGGAGCTATGCAAATGTCCCCTAATGTGACGTAGAAGTAGTGGAGAAATCTAAACGGCACGATTTCTGACATTAGTAAATTAATACTAACACAATTCACCATTTTTTAAAATCAAACTTACAGTGTGTGTAGAGGCAGTACAGACCAAAATGGACGTCCAAAGAACAGAAACTGCCACAAGAAGGACACTTTGACCTTCCGGTGGAAGTAACTGGTGTAAATTCCAAAATATTCAGCTCAGAACTCATTCAAAGTCAGTCAAAGCTCTTCCAATTCTCATTGTTTTTAAGCCTGCTTAAAGTGGGTTCACACTCTGAATGTTGCTCTTAGAGAAATAGGTGACCATCTTGAAAAACAGTTTGCAAATTGATGGCGACTAAGGCTCTGTTTCCGTTCTTAAAATCCGTCTTTGGCAGTTGGATCACAAATTAACAGTCGCGATCTTTGCCCAAGACACTTTCTAAAACTGATTGTAAACAGGACCTTAGACACCCATCAAATAGCGAAATGCTAGTGTTTGGGTTGAAAAACTAGCAGTTTGTTATTTGATGGGCGTCTAAGACCCTCTTTACGATCGCCAATTTGCCTTGAGGCTTTTAGCCTCCAGCGAAGACCCTCGGCAGCCTAATGTTCTGGATTTCTGTGGGTGTTACAATGCAACAGCTTTTTTATTGCAACCTCCACATTTGTCAGCGTCAAAAGCTAAAATGCAATAAAACAAACACACACATCTGTCTGCAAAGATTTCCAATAGCATGGGTGAGGAACGCTTGGGCGGGATGTGACCGTTTCGGTTTAAAAAATGAACGATGAAATAATAACGGCATCGAAATTAGGGCTGAAATTGGTTTTGGTAATTGAAAAACCAGCCAGTCACCTAATGGCTTTGTGCCAGGCGAAACAGGCTTTAAATGGGCTGCTTGTATAAATATCCTTCAAAATGCACAATCGCGGCTGGGTTCGAGCGACTCTGCCGTTAATCTCTCTCTTTCTTTTTAATTTTTTGGCCCGGGGCTTGTGTGAAAGCCAACTCCCTTTTGTAACAATTAAACCTCTTTGATTATTATTATGATTGAATGTTCTAATTAGGCCTGTAATTTAAAACCCTTTTCCATGAATGTCATTAGCCGAGTGGGCGATATTAATCCCGGACGCACTTGGCATAATAAGAGGAGTCGATACATCTTAATGCTTCTGGAGTGATAAAGTAAATATCAAGTGAGGCGCAATCTGCCAACACCACCGGGCTGTTTTCATTTTGTGGGGGGATTCAACCCTTCTGCTTAGGTTTATGCTGAAGGAGGAGACAAAACACCTGGAATTTAGGAATGGAAATATTAAATCCTGGCTGGCACTTTTGATATTTTATTTCCTTTACATGAAACCAAAAAGACAAACTTGTGACCGTTTTGGACGAAATGCTCGGAAAAGACCACTTGGTGGAGCCCAAGAGCTTTCATCCTTCCGTTCTCTCTCTCTCTCGCTCTCTCCTACCTCTCACTCCTCCCCATCCCTCCATCTCTCACACTGGACAGTTTTCACAGCTGCTGCCTTCTCTGTAATATTAATGCCCTGTCTTCTTTGTTTTGAAACTTTGATACAGATCAAATCTGCTGCATGCTGATTGCCCGCCTGCAGGATCCCATGCTTTGATATGACCAGGTTGCACAGAAATCAGGGCAATCATGGGGCCCGGGCGTTTATCGTTTGGCCCGTGGGGTTTAAATTAATTCAGGGATTTTTTTAGGAGGCACCCCTCCTATTGTTATCCCCTAAGAAGCCGACGTCTTATTAAAACACACAAAAACAAATCATTAAATTGAATAAAACATGGTTACCTGATGCCTTATGAGGCCGCCCAAAATCTGGTGGCAAAAACCTTGTAAGCGGCATCGTGATGACTATTTATTACAATATGTTTTACTGCCAGGATTTTTCTACCTCAATGGGAGAATCCTTGAGGAGGATGATCTGGTCCGGCATCTAATCCCTAATCCTGCATAGGTAAATATTTGATATATTTTTCACTTTAAAATGAAAGATTTGGTTTATTTGGTTTGAGGGGAAAACAAAGATGTCTGTGGAAGAAGAGGGATTAATAGCATTATATCTTGTGGAAAGAAACAAATTGATTGTCTCTGACTTTTATCTCGTTATAAGACAAATTGCATTGAATGCCATCTAGCTCTTCATAATAGAGGAGGAGGAGGTAGAGGAGGAGGCGGGAGGGAGAGAGAGAAAGTGAGAAAGCGAGAGAGAGAGAGAAAGCGAAAAAGGGAGAGAGAGAGAGAGAAAGAGAGAGAGAGAGAGAGAGAGAGAGATCCGGACCGACTTCGAACGTCTTGCTGTGCTGAAAGCCAATTATACATGTGACACAGCCGCCGCTTTTCCCGCGAAAACATTCGCGCCCTTCAACTTGGCATCTAGCAGCAATACATCCTAAAAATAAAGCAAAATTTTAAAACTCAAAATGCCATTAAACAGAACCCAAAATTAAGCTCAGCTTCTGGAGGAAAAGTGGTGGAGAGAAGCCTCCTATTCTTGTTTGATATTCATTGAATATAGACCAGACGATGAGGAGCCTGTTCTGTTTATTATTATATTTCAAATGTTTTTATATATACATACATATATATATATATATATATATATATATATATATATATATATATATATATATATATATATATATATATATATATACGTGTGTGTGTGCGTTTTTATAATTTATTTATTATTTATTTGTTCTAGGTGTCGGGAGGGGTACTCGTAGGCCACATAAACTCCCTGGCTATTTATTATTTATTTATTTATTTATTTATTTTATTTATTTATATATGGGTTCTAGCTCAACGTAAACTCAATTTAATTTATCTTTTTCTAGGGGCTTCACTTTAATTCATACTTGTTGTCTTAATTATCTAACCCAATAATAGTTTTATTACATTTTATTAAATTAGAAATTCATTAGGGACATGAGAATTGGTCTCGAGGTACCTGAACTCCCGTTTATTTGTCTGAGAGCTTTAGGGATGAGTGGGGGGCTTCAGATTTCAGACGGCAGCCTCCGTTTTCCCGTTCGCTCCGGGCGCGTTTCGCCAGAACCGCTTGGTTAAGACTCTCCAGAAGACCAGAAGAAAGAAAGAAAGAAAGAAGAAAAGAGACGAGAGAGACATTGACTGACTCATCAAAAGCAGCCCCCACAGAGACGCTAACGCACCCGATGGAACATCCTCCTCCCTCATCTCCCTCTCCAAAAGCCGGTGCGCACCCTGCAACCCGGCACCTGAGGTGAAACTACTTGCGCCGAGCTCGTAGTGCAACAGGACCGGCGGCTGCGACGCACCGGAGGAACTTCAACATCGATCTCGTCTGGAAACTATTTCCAGAAGCTTTCTTCCCAAAATATCAAACCTGCCCCCACCACCACCCATCTTACTACAACTGCAGTCATTGACGGATCTCACTCATAATGCCGCATCCTTTTTCGGCGCATTTTAAATCTTGCCGCTCCGTGCGTTTTTGAAAGTCAAACTTTTTCCCCTTTTATCCCTTTTCATTTTCCCATCTGGCTCAGATGCGTGCTCCTTTAAGTTGTGACACCATCAAAACGTTACGACACGGCAATTATTTTCATTTTTAGTGCATGAAGCTTCAAAACAGACACTGCACGATATGATGTGATAGAAATAAGCAATTAAATTAAGTTTAATTTTTTAAAAAAATCTGCTCTAATCCCAGCTGGGGCTGCAGGTGCAGGTTTTTTTTTTTGCCATTTTATTTCTTGGACTGCAAAAATAAAAGCATTGCTATTATGAAAAATGAAATAAAAATGGGGTTTGAAGAGAGAATATAGAGTTGATACTATAAAATGAGGTTATTAAGCCGGAGTGGATAGAGAGGGAGGGGGAAAAGAGGTTCTTACCTTTAGCAGAAGACCCCCTGGTTCGTCTGAGTGCATGTCATTCTCGGAGAAGTGCGACACTAGCTCCTGTCTTTGCTTCTTGGCAGCGTTCAGATTCCAAGACTGGCTACAGTTGTGTGTGAGGCTCCAGCTGCCTGCCTCTTTCTCTCTCTCTCTCTCTCTCTCTCTCTCTCTCTCTCTCTCTGAGCTCTATCCTCTCCTGCTTTGCTAGACAAGGGTGCAGTTTGCGGAGGGGGGCTGCCTCTGATTGGCTGCCATTCATAAGGCTGTGATGGGGGGAAGAGGAGGAGGAGGAGAGGGAGGGAGGGAGGGAGGAGAGGAAAACGGGGGAAGGAGAGTGTCGTTGGCAGCTGACGGAGGCACTGAAACCAGGACAGTGGGTTTAGGGCAGGAGGCACGATGACTTATGTATATATGTCATTCCAAGGATACTGAACTGGTGAATAATAGATGGCCAGACGCTGACAAAACAGTGAATTTTTTTGGGGTGGGAGGAGAACACTGTCATATCTACACCTTGTAGAGATACTTAGAATGTTAATGATAGTCTCTGGTCACAAGGTGTTGATTCAAGACGGAATATTCTTTATTCTTTATAGTTAAATGTACCCTAAGACTGCAAAGAAAAATGTAATTTTAGAAAGAGAACTAGAAATAAAACAGACCCTCCGTGATTTCGCGTTGTTGCGATCACAACTATTAATGCAAATTCTGCCAATTACAGCTAATTAATTACCACCAATTTAGACCAATCACAGCAGCATTTCCGCAATTGTTTGACCAATCACTGTCGTCTCCTGCCATACGTCAGCGAACTCACTTCCTTGTTACGTTTAGAAGACGCTAGAAACGTGCGCTAAAATCACCTCACATTTACTTACCTTCAAAATAACTAAATGGATAACAGTTAACAAATAATAATAGTGCTTTGGTTCCCTTCATTTTAATGAATTGTTAAAAATCTTTATGAAGGAGAAGAAAATCGCTACTTTGACTTGCTTCTGCAACTTTATTGCAACAAAACGCCTAAAAACACACCAACTTTCATGACATTTTTTTTTTTAGAAATGCTGATGCAAGTTGCAGCGTTTTTAGGCTGCAAGGTAAATGTGTGGCGTTTTAAGTCAGGGGTATTAGGCCACAACAATCTAAAAATAAAAGCCCCACGAAATCCTGGCGGGACAAAATACAATGAATATATACTATAAACGGTAATTATATGTGTGTGCAGCATAAGTTGGCAATAAGTTGACTGTGGTTGTTAAATTAAGAAAAAAAGGAGGTAAAAATATACTTGCCTGGACACAACGAGAACAAAATAGTCTTATGAAAATTCTTATGCAACTTGTCATGTTACATTAAGCGCCTCTAAAAGCCCCAACAATGTGTAGGTGTGTAACTTTTTGTTTGGATCACGGTTAGGCAGCTCCGCGGTTATTCCTTTACTTGAAGAAATGCTGCGGAGTGCTCGCTCGCGTATCCTGGCGGGTCAAACTGTTTGGCGAATGGCGGCATGCAAAAGGAAAGCAACCTGTGTCCAATTTAGTTTCGGCCGTTCCGGTGGCAGAAAAAGTGAATTACTGTCATGGCTGTGGCCACCCAGACCATAAACATTTCAGATTTAATGTGCGTATAGGTGTGTACACCAAGTATATTCCTCCGTGTGTATAATTACCTTGTTTTCATGAAATATAGCATGATATTGGGCTCCATAAAACAGATTTCGGCTTCAGCCTTGTAAAAGAGAAAGCATAGAACATCTACAGTAAAAGATGAGTATTTGTTTGTTTTTCTTAGTAGTATAATATAACTGCCTTCATGCATATTTACAACAAAAAATATTAAATTAGCTCATAATTCATGCATGAAAATAAATAAGAATAAATATTACAATACTATCCACCTTATTACACCCCATCAATTTCATCAGTTTTCTTCATCCGCTACAAATTTACAATTCTATTTTGAATGGACACAGTCCATGAGTTGCTAAAGCCACTGGTGGATCACATTGGTGAGTTTGTGAAGCAGTGGGCAGCTGACATGGGCAGCATCCGGGGAGATACCTTGTGCTTGGGGATGGTACTTAGCTCACGAGTACCTCAGTGGTACCTTTACCGGTCTGGGACTTAAAGTGGCGACCCTTGGATCACAGAGCCAACTCCCTAACTGTTACGCTGCCGACTGCAACTGAATACAACAGTTAAAGAGCGTTTAAATTTGCTCAAAGTTATGGCCAAAGGTATAAAGGTCATTTTTTCTGTCAGTGCAGAATAAGACACTGTCTAATACTCATTGAAAGCAATATTCACTAGATCTGTAGTCATAAAGATATATTTCTTGTTTCCAAAGATTTTGGGCTTCGCTCCACCTCTCACAGTACCCAAACTGCAATTGCCTTCCTGCGCAATTATTGATGCTCCAAATCTCCTACTAAGTCATGTCATGAAAAAAAAGAGAAGATATCTATGTACATATATATATGTATATATACTGTATATTTCCACGAAGTGCGGACTGCGGAGTAAGGAAGCCAGGATGGTGGGTCCCGAAGGATTTTAGTCCATGTCTGTTGGGATGGAGGGAAGGTAAGAAGGGCAAAAGCTTCATTTGAGCTCTGCTTTGATATGCTGTGTGAGGCGGGATCAAAGCCCGGACCAACACGCTAGTCCTAAAGCACAGATGCTGGGTGGAGTCCTACAGCCATATGCCTGAGTCAAGCAAGTGCAAGAATGAATGGAAGAAGAAATGTTAAAAAAAAAAAAAAAAGCAAAGGGCATCACGTTGGTCAAACACTCGTAAAAACTGAGTTTTGCAAATGTACATCGTAATTTCCAGTTTTGGGGAAGCTGCTTTTGAATGGTAAATGGTAAAATTAAAATCTTAAGCCAAGCTACTGTTTTAATGTAGTAGAAGTTAAATAAAACAGTTCTTGCCATTTTTCACCTCACATTGAAAGAAGCCATTACTAAGACAGAAATAAATGCACCATGTCCTGGAGAAGTAGTCGAGGTGGGAGTGGGGACGTTGTCCTATGCAAGCATTTTGTGCATATACACAAATCAGTCTTGATCAGGCTTCAGTATCAGGCTTGAGTAGCTGCAAAGAGAAATGGAGGTGTCGAGGCAGTTCGATCAGGATTGCCTGCTTTATAATATTAAGGTGTCCCTGTCCGCAGCTGAATCAAGTCGCAGAATTTGTCAAGCCTTTGGCGATAATTTTGTAAATGAACGCACCACCAGGCTTTTGGCTATAGCACAAGATGCCAAAAGGTTTTGCCTTTCACAGTCAGAAAATTTGATATATATGGCAACACATTCTTGCATCCATCAATACCAATGTGAACTCCATCCTCCAACTTCATCTCACAGCTGCCAGGAGTGTGCTGTGATGCAATGAACATGGATTTAAACCTACAGCCTCTTGGTTCATAGGTTTGTATCCCGCCTCCAGACAAACATCACTTCTAGCAAGGTACAGCCATGTTACTTGCATAGCAGTGGTCAATAAAACAAATAAAATGTTCTACATTATATTACAATGATTGCAGTTTCATTAGCGTTGATGCCAAAATAACCATTAAAGGATCAAACACCTAGGTCCCCCACCTTTGACCACTGCTTTAAACTGGATGTCAAGTGTAACGATTAGAGATAGAGATGAAGGAAGCTTTGGACCAGTGACGCCTTTAGCAGAAACTGTAAGTCATAGCATAGCATAAAAATAGCATAAAATCACATTTTTTGTAAATGCAACACAAATTATTACCCTTTTCAGTCACATGAAAAGCATATGTTTTACTGAACACCAAAAAATTGAGGGTTTTGTGGCCCTTTAACTCCACCATCAAGTCTAGCGGAAATTGTCGTGTCTTGTGCTAATTGCGGCTAATTCCTTATTCGCTTCCTATAAGTTTAAGCCGACAGTGGGAAGAGTCCCGTTGGAGTAATCCTCTGTTTAAACAAGTGTTCTGTGATGTGTCAGTCTTGTTTTTTTTCCCCCTCTCTCTTTCTCCTCTGCGGCGGGTCTTTTAACTCGCTCGTTGCTGATGTGAGTGCTGTCGTATTGGAAACGGCACCAAGCAACGGCGGCGGCAGGTGAAGGCTGAATGAAATGTTAATGGATTCAAATTCCCGACGCCACAGCTGGGCGCCTCTCGGGACTTATCAAAGTGCCGGCGTCATCCGTAATAACGACAGAACGCAACAGTCAACAGAGGTAAGGGAGACGAAGACACGCTGAGGTCTTACGGAATATCATCGCAAAGGAACACAACAACAAAAAAAGAAATTACAAGCTGGAGACGGCACTTGAGTAAGTACCGCTTAGCGTTGGGTGTCCAACTTCGGCGATGGGTTCGCAAAGATCTGAGAAGCTAAATATGGCAACTGTAAACGGTATCTTCATTTTTCATTTCGTATGAGCAATTTCCTTACAATATCCACATTTCCTTAGAGTTGATCAAAAAAAAGGCCCATCCCTGCTGTGCAACTCCCACCGACGCTGGTGAGGGGGAGAAAATGTCAGCGTTCTAACCCCATCTCCCAGGAAATGAAGCCACCTGCTGAATGCTTCCAAACTGCCAACCAGAACTGCTGAGCATTTTAACACATTCAGAGCAGAACGCGAAGCCCACGACTCGCTCACGTGACTGCACCAATGCCCCATTGGCTGAGCATGTTACATAGCAACAGGAAGGCAAGGAAAGAGGAACTCTGCCAACTTCTGCCAATGGGAACGTTGGCCGGTTGTGTCCTTGGGGACCTTCGGCTCAAATGGTACATCTGGTGTAAACAGTCCCAGGTGGAGTGCAACAACTCTGGACACCGAATGCTTATTTTTTTGGTGAGGTGAAGAACCCTAGCAAACAAAGCAACAAGTAGATTGCATTATATTTACATCATTTAGCAGATGCTCTTGTCTAGAGCGACTTCCATTTTCTAATTACAGGGACAGTTTCCCTGGAGCAACTGTGGCTTAAAGGTCTTGCTCGGGGACACAGCGGCGCTAGTGCTGGAGGCAGGATTCGCACACCCTATAAGAGGTTCATTTCAATCAGTAATTAGAAACGTAACAATGCCACCAAATTTGACCCTTGAATAAGACTCTCAACCCCCCAAGTTGCTCAAGAGATTGTGTTACTGTAAATATACAGGAAATACTGTGGTGGCTTTGTACAAACAAGGTAGAAAGGCAGAGCTGTTGAGTTCATATTAATTTACGTCAACAACGAGCTTAACCACAAAAAAAGTAATTGCACAGCTCTTCTTAGTAATGACGGCTAGGGTTGTAGTCAAGACCACCAATACCAAGTCCTGCCCGAGACCAGAGTGTGTCGAGACCAAGACAAGACCAAGACTCTGAAAGGCCGAGACTGAGACAAGGGCGGGGCGAGACCAAGTAGAGAGCGAGACCAGAGCAAAATGTACGTTCGAAACCTTTTGTGCCTATAGAAATTTTTGTATGAAAGTGCTGAAAGTGTAGAAATAACTTCTAAATAGTAAAAACAGTGTCTGTTTTATTGGCTTGCAGAGTTGTTATTATGCAGAGACATTCTTTGGCATAGTACTGTGAATAAAAATGTTGGAGGAAAAACTTCATTATTTTGTCCCTATTGATTACTCTCCAACATTATTAAATGGGGAAAAAAATTATGATCTGTTAAAAATGTAGAAATGCTAAGGATTTGGGTAATTTTGGACTCATATTGGCCTATAAAATGAGCTGCTTTTGGCCTTTTTGGAAGAGAGCTACATTTTTGTGCATGATGGCATTCCATATTTAATTCGTGAGCGGTAACGCGAGTGTTGTTATGCAATTTTCGAGCACGGAATTAGTCAGAAATAATTTCACATACAGACGAATGAATATAATGTATATTGAATATAATATATAATGAATATAAGTCTTGTGATTCAAAAGACTTCGGTTTCGAGACTGGCCGAAATGTGGCTGGACTGAAATGTGATGGATCAGTCTTCATCTAACTGACTCAAAAACTTAATCATAACTCTGATGCCTGGAGTCAAAGCAAGAATTTTCCAGCTTATGACAGCAAGTTTGTGAGGCCACATGAAGATTGTTCTTGAGATCTCGGTCAGGTGCGGGAAAGCGTATAACGATGTAGCTGGCCAATTAGTTGTAAGGAAACTCTGTGGTTTGAAATGATGCCAAGAAAAGACTGAAATCCAAAACAGGAATTAAAAACACATTCACACCAAACTTGGTTGTGAGCCATTAAGCTGAGACACTCAGGAAAAAAATAGGTCTATGGTCAGCATTTTGACCTGCTAACATCATTCCAAACACGCACACACACTTCATTTAAAAAATATGAAAGAACTTTTTCTTTTTCTCATGAAGGCATGTATTCCTTATTTGAATCCATCCAGAAATGACCGGAAATGCCTTCACAAGGCCATAAAATCTGACATGTTTTACTTTCATAATGATCTAAAAGCCTGCACACACAATCATACTTTACTTTGTGACTTTCATTTTTGACCTTGTTGATATTTGATTGGCAAAAGAGCATTAATTTCTTAAATAACAACCCACAGGTTTGCTTTCCACCAATTTTCCATTGTTTACTCTACAATCTCACTGGTATTGGGATCCTGAACAGGGGTGCATTTCCCAAAATCATAGTTGCTAACTACCTTAGCAACTAGCATAGTGTACATCAGCAACTAACATAGTGTTCATAAGCAACTAACATAGTGTACATTAGCAACTAACATAGTATACATTAGCAACTAGCATAGTGTACATTAGCAACTCATATAGTGTACATTAGCAACTAGCATAGTGTACATTAGCAAGTAACATAGTGTACATTAGCAACTAGCATAGTGTACATTAGCAACTAGCATAGTGTACATTAGCAAGTAACAGTGTACATTAGCAACTAACATAGCATACATTAGCAACTAACATAGTGTACATTAGCAACTAACATAGTGTACATTAGCAACTAACAGTGTTCATAAGCAACTAACATAGTGTACATTAGCAACTAGCATAGTGTACATTAGCAAGTAACATAGAATACATTAGCAACTAGCATAGTGTACATTAGCAAGTAACGTAGTGTACATTAGCAACTAACATAGTGTACATTAGCAACTAACATAGTGTATATTAGCAACTAGCCTAGTGATCATTAGCAAACTGTTGCAAATGAAGTAGTGTTGCTAACTTAGAAAGCTGTGGTTCTGGTGTCTCAAAATCGGCTCTGATGCGGCACCAACATTATTCGGGCCTGAAACCACGAACATTTGGTGAAACACATTTTGGAAAAAGTGTAGCACTCAGGTGTTCCAGACGGTAAGGGAACAGTTTGGTTCTCCTCCACTTTCCTCGTTAACTTTGCCTCGCTCGAATCCATTTCCGCACGCCGTTAACGCCAAGCATGTTGAATAGGTGTTTAATGATTATTTGTGCATAATTATTAACAAACTTATTCCGCCACAGCTCTGATTTGTATTTGAAACCTGTCCCGCAGATGAAGTGTAATGCCTGTAGTGTACTAGCGAGGGATCATGTATATTAATGAGCAATGCCGTGCTGCCACGGCATGGCCTTGGCGTACAATGTTCTTGTCACACTATTTTCTTCTTTCTATTCCAACATTGATTTCCTTTTCCTGCGTAAGTGGGACCCATGTGAGCCCACACGACCGTCCTTGACCACTTCTACTCATCTTGCATGCAAGTAGCACGAATTAAAGACCTAAAATCCTCAAATTAGGACAATTGAAAATGGTAGGGGAGACATCTAAATCGGGATAGGCAACACCCGGTGGACAAACACTTTTGGGAATATGTTAGTGCTGGGAAGCGATTAAAAAATCACATTAATCACTGTAAGAATTTTCCAACTTGTGTTCATTAGGGAGTTGGATCCGTGATCAGAGAGTTACCGGTTCAAGTACCTGACCACTGAGGTACTCAGGTAACAACCAATCACAGCTTGCAGGCGCTATGTATAGTTTGATTGGGATAACGTGACCTGGAAAATCGTTTGACCACCAATAACATGTAATAACATTGTAACAACGCTAGAAGAACATTGTTATAACACTGTGATAACATAATATATAATATTTGCCATTACAATATAAATAATAATTCATAAGTAATAGCATTGTAGTTATGTTATAATTAGAAGCTGTTTGGTGTGCACACATTGACAGTCATCAGCATCATCATCATCATCATCATCATCATCCTCATGCCTAATCTACACATTGCGCCGCTCTCTTCAAACAGGTTACAACCCGTCCTTAACCGTTCCCACAAGATCATTTATTCCCGAGGTCGCCGAGATTACGCCACACTCATTCCCACAGCAAACGTGATGTCTGGAACAGAGCCTCAATCACGCTGCCTCTGAAAACACGACACTGAGTCCTCTCTCGTGACAAAAGGGACCCCTGCTGAGCTGCCGTCTCCCGATTGATCGCGAGGTGTAATTGTCTCCGGGGGTTTGGGGGGGAGGGGGGGATGGCGTCGGCGTCCTGCCGCTTCACCGCCAGATTCCGAATCGCCCAATCAAGACGGCGCTCCAGCTGACGGGCCTGCTGAGGAAATGATCATCACTCCAGCAACAGATGGCCCTGGCCTTCGCACCGACCAACGTGGACGTTCCGTCCCGGAAAAATCTGGGAAGAGGCCTGGAAATCCTAGGCTTGACTGGTTGGTATTTAAAATCAGAACCAGAAGCAGAGTTCATTGTCGCCAAGTTGTGTTGTAACATACAAGGAATTACAAGCATGGTTGGGGCTAAGATTATATATTGGCCAGGGTCCATTTTGTCATGAGAGAGGGCTCCGTATGGTGTTTACAGATGCAGCGTGATTGAGGCTCTGTTCCAGACGTCACGCTTCCGGGGAACGAGTGCCGCAAAATCTCGGCGACGCCAGGAATAAGCGATCTCGGCGAATGCCGGCACATCTTGTGGGAGCGGTTAAGGATGAATTCTGACCTCTGCATTTGACCTATTCATGAAGAAGCAGTGGGCAGCTTTTTGTCAGTAGTTTGGGATAGGACCGTGCTTATGAGTACCTCAGTGGTACCTTTAACGGTCCGGGACTTGTTGACATGACAAATGATTACAGTCATTAAGTCACAGTAAATCATAGAAGTATGTTAACACAATTTACAGATCAAATCATTTTTTACAGTTGAGACCCAAAAAAGCGAGTGAAGCTAATAATGCGCCGATCTTCATTTCCGATTATCAAGCTCCGTCCCCCCTTTTTTATTACTTTATTGCTGAGTAGAGTTTTTACTTCTTCTAGTTTCATAATGTGGGCTTTTTATGGAGCGTTTATGAATGATCGGTCCCGAGGCCAGACCCCGAGTTTCTGGAATATATCACGTTAAAACAATTCGACTATTTTTATTAGCTCGATAAACCCTGTGTCTGAGACGGGCCCTCTTTGATGGATTTTGCAGATGCCCGACGCCACTTCGCCTGCTTTATGACTTATGGCTCCTGCATTATTGATCACACGTGTCCCGGCAAGACGACCTTCGCTCAGACCATCGACTGCCTTTTTTTTTTATTTTATGCATGCTAACGTCATGCAGTGTGTCGTCCCTCTCTTTTCCACACGTTCACAGGTTTGGCCGAGCCAAAATTCCATACGGAGTGGGGAAAAAAGTTGGGAAACTAGAATTTACTGTAAAACGTTCTTTAAAAGAAATTTGTTATTACATTTACGGTATTTAGCAGATGCTCTTAGCATCTTAGTGACTTTCATTTCCTAATTGCAGTGTCAGTCCCCCTGAGAGCAACTTGGGGTTAAGGGTCTTGCTCAGGGACTAAGTGGGACGTAATGCCTGAGGTTGGACTTGGTCGAGAGGCGAGTGTCCTAACCACTAGGCCAACATCACCCTAAAAAAGCCACTTCTGACCGCTCCCTCCTCATGAGCACCTCAGTGGTGCCATTATCGGTCAGGGACTTCCTAACAGCTACCGATTTGGATTTGTTTGTTTTGTGGACTGTCTCCACTGCCTTTTCCGTCTAAAAATCAAGACCGTGTTTAAGGTACTCGTTTGGTTTTCGCACGTTTTGTTCCCTATATTTGTTTGCCAAAACAAAATGGAAAAAAGAAATAATGAGTTGTTTTCCGTTTTCCCGTTTTGTCCTTTATTTTTCAGTCACTTTTGCAGGCATCGAATCGTCGATGAGAAGATTTGAAACGTGGATAGATAGTCAATTACCATTTTTCAACCCAGCGACGAGGCGAATTGCACCACGTTTCTCATGGATGGAGGGGGGAAAAGACAGAGAACGAGGGAGCGAGAGAGAGCCAGGAAGCAAGTCGAAGACAAACTGAAAAAAATCCTCATCCGCCTGCCGGAAGGGCTTCCAGGAAAACGAGCTGCGCACAAGTGCCTTGCCAGGAGCGTTTCATGCCTGCAGCACTTTCCTACAAATATGATTTTCCTTTATCTCTCCCTCCTCTTTCCAATTTTTTTCCTCCCTCCTTCCATCCTCCCCTCCTCTTTCATGTCTTCAAGGAAGCCGTATTAAATAGCTGCTAATGCGCAGATAGAGAGCCCTGCATAACGGAGTGAAATATAGAAAAATAGTGCATTTTCCGTGGAAAGATGATGGACTATTAAAAATTAGCAATATTTTACCCTCGGGCCTCAGTTTTGCCTTTAGGTCACTTGGGAACAACATGGTGTTTCTGTTTCAGGCTCGGCTCAAGTCCGGTTTTGGGGTGAAATACCGAATTTAATTGGATAGCCGCGCACTGGGAGTGACGGTGGCTATGCAATAATAACTCTAGGAAAAACCTAGGGATTCGGTAGAATCGCCACGAACGCTGCCGGTGGGTGAGTAAAAACATGGTTTCCTGAGGAAAAACAGATAGAAAGAAATCGAAGACAATTAAGAAGCAATAAAGCGAGACGTTTTGGACATTTTCGTCTTTCTGTATAACAGGTAAGAGTGGAGCGTTATGAGGGAACCAAATAAATAAATGCAAATAAATATACAAATAAATTTAAATAAATAAATAAACAAATAAACAAAAGCATGGTATTGTGATAACAGCTGTATATGTGTCATTTTGAGAACTCAATTAAGCACAAATTTTATTTTTACATCTAAAAAATATTGGAAATATTTGAATGTTTAGTTAAAATAATAAAATGAAATACACACCTGAATTTTTCAAAATAAGGAAAAAAGGTTTTAAAATCAACAGGAAAAAATAAATAAATAATTTTCTTGCTTTCCCTTTTTTTTGTTCAAATAAAAAATGATTAATAATTAAAAACATAATTTGAAGAACTTCCTCAAAGAAAAATTAACTTGAAAATTTCATAAGCAGTATTTTTTTTAATAAAAATTTTTAGGGGAATATTCATTTGAAGTTTCAAATTGAAATTGTGAATCATTTGAGTCTTTTAAAATAAAATAAAAAATAATATATTTCTTTAATTAACTAGAAATCATATAAATTATTTACACCTTTTGAGATTACAATGATCTCATTTTTACAATGATCTAACTATTTAAACTTATTTTTTTATCATTTAAACTTCTTAAATTAAAATTTAAACCATTTGAAATGAAAAAAATATTTTCACATTTTTAAAATTTTGGTTTTAATCACGTACTAAGCAGGAATCACAAAATCGCCCATCGAGACGTCGAGACCCGGTCGACTGGCATCTGACAAGCTTGTCTCAAACTGGGGCTCTAATTCGGAGGCTCTGGACCGGTGTTGAGTGTGTCAGGTGAGAATTGTGAGGCTGCAGCGCTACATGGAGATGAGAAGCTGTCCACCAGCTGTGACCACTGCTTCCACCTTCATTGAGATTGACAGCAGTGATATTGTTTACAGGCCGATGGAGCCAAAGGTGACCCATCTGTTCCCAGCGTACCAAAGCCTTGACACGTTCCCGCTTCTTGTATTTTCTAGTTTACGCACTTATGGGTCAAACATTTTTTTTGCATTGCGATTTTCTAGGTTTTATCACCAAGGTGACGACTCTGGGAGTTAGCAAGTATGAGCGAATTTCCAATGGCCAAAAAATTCATGGGGGGACGAAAAAGGAAGGAAATGTGGAGCATGGAATAATGAAGGCGTGCAAAAATTTAGATCATGAAATATCTCACTTTTTGCAGTTACAAAAACCTGACAAGAATTTGGTCAGTTTTATTAAAGCAGTAAAAATTACTTGAAAAACAAATTAACAAATAAACCACAGATTCGAATGTAATGCTGCTTTTCTCAAATTAACAATATTGTCTATTATTTAATATATACATTTTTTTTAAATATATTGTTATGATTGTTAGGAAATCATGCAAAACAACATTTGCTTCCCCTTAAACCGCCTATGGTAGCTAAGAAATCTTGTAAAACATTAATTGCAATAGCTACGCCATAAATCTGTAGCTTTAATAGTTACAAAATCTTGCAAAACAGCATTAATCACACTAGCTACTTTTTAAATATGTATCTATGATAGCTGTGAAAACTCGCAAAACATATCTTACGAAATCTCGCAAACTGGTACAATAATCACAATAGCTAGACATTAAACATGTAGCTATCACAGCTATGAAATCTTCCAAAACAACATGAATCACAATAGCTTAACCTAGTATCTATGGTAGCTATGAAATATTGTAAAACAATAATCAAAGTAGCTACACCATAAATCTGTAGCTACTTTTTAAACATGTATCTATGATAGCTGTGAAACTTCAGAAAATTATTAATCTCTATATCTACACCTTAAACATGTAGCAATGATAGTTACAAAATTCAGCTAAACATTAACTGCAATAGCGTTGCCTTAAATCTGTGCCTATGATAGTTACAAAATCTTGTAAACAAAAATTGCAACAGCCAGATTCAAACATGTGACTATGAAGCTTCGAAATCTGGCAAAGCAACATTAATCCCAAAATTTTCACACAAACAGTAAGCCTACCTCTCCCTTCCCTGCAGGACATTTACACCAAGAGATGTAGGACCAGGGCAATCGGGGTTATAAAAGACTCATCTCACCCAGGAAACAGACTTTTTCATCTTCTGCAATCAGGCAGAAGGTTCTGCACCATCATAGCCAAAACAGAGAGACTCAGGAGGAGTTTCTATCCTCAGGCCATCCGTTTCCTTAACCAGGACAAGCCTTTCTAAGTCACAGTTCTGTTATTACATGCTGCTAATACATACCTCGCTGTTACAATAACTTATACAGTAAATGTCCATGTTATTACATGCTGCTATTACATACCTC